>CAJHNH020008465.1:1000200-1012700 GCA_905116865.2 Candidula unifasciata
GCAAGTTCACGTTTAGTAGTTTGCCATTTCTACCTGGACGGTCGGCTTCTCGATACCACTGTCGAAAGCAACGCAAGTGGCAAGGCCCGCAGCTGGGATCGAAACCGGCACCCCGGCATTACGAAGTGCGTTCGCAACGCCTAAGCCACAAACATTAGAGTAGGTCAGGCAAATTCAAGGGCCTTTTTTAAGCCAATGGCGCAACAGTAAGTGAAGTTGTTAACACGGCTCTCAGTGGGTGAAGTTGTTAACACAGCTCTCAGTGAGTGAAGTTGTTAACACGGCTCTCAGTGAGTGAAGTTGTTAACACGGCTCTCAGTGAGTGAAGTTGTTAACACGGCTCTCAGTGAGTGAAGTTGTTAACACGGCTCTCAGTGAGTGAAGTTGTTAACACAGCTCTCAGTAAGTGAAGTTGTTAACACGGCTCTCAGTGAGTGAAGTTGTTAACACGGCTCTCAGTGAGTGAAGTTGTTAACACGGCTCTCAGTGAGTGAAGTTGTTAACACGGCTCTCAGTGAGTGAAGTTGTTAACACGGCTCTCAGTAAGTGAAGTTGTTAACACGGCTCTCAGTGAGTGAAGTTGTTAACACCTCTCTCAGTGAGTGAAGTTGTTAACACGGCTCTCAGTGAGTGAAGTTGTTAACACGGCTCTCAGTGAGTGAAGTTGTTAACACGGCTCTCAGTGAGTGAAGTTGTTAACACGGCTCTCAGTAAGTGAAGTTGTTAACACGGCTCTCAGTGAGTGAAGTTGTTAACACGGCTCTCAGTGAGTAAAGTTGTTAACACGGCTCTCAGTGAGTGAAGTTGTTAACACGGCTCTCAGTGGGTGAAGTTGTTAACACAGCTCTCAGTGAGTGAAGTTGTTAACACGGCTCTCAGTGAGTGAAGTTGTTAACACGGCTCTCAGTGAGTGAAGTTGTTAACACGGCTCTCAGTGAGTAAAGTTGTTAACACGGCTCTCAGTGAGTGAAGTTGTTAACACGGCTCTCAGTGGGTGAAGTTGTTAACACAGCTCTCAGTGAGTGAAGTTGTTAACACGGCTCTCAGTGAGTGAAAGTTGTTTAACACGGCTCTCAGTGAGTGAAGTTGTTAACACGGCTCTCAGTGAGTAAAGTTGTTAACACGGCTCTCAGTGAGTGAAGTTGTTAACACGGCTCTCAGTAAGTGAAGTTGTTAACACGGCTCTCAGTGAGTGAAGTTGTTAACACGGCTCTCAGTGAGTGAAGTTGTTAACACGGCTCTCAGTGAGTGAAGTTGTTAACACGGCTCTCAGTGAGTGAAGTTGTTAACACGGCTCTCAGTGAGTGAAGTTGTTAACACGGCTCTCAGTGGGTGAAGTTGTTAACACGGCTCTCAGTGGGTGAAGTTGTTAACACGGCTCTCAGTGAGTAAAGTTGTTAACACGGCTCTCAGTGAGTGAAGTTGTTAACACGGCTCTCAGTGGGTGAAGTTGTTAACACAGCTCTCAGTGAGTGAAGTTGTTAACACAGCTCTCAGTGAGTGAAGTTGTTAACACAGCTCTCAGTGAGTGAAGTTGTTAACACAGCTCTCAGTGAGTGAAGTTGTTAACACCTCTCTCAGTAAGTGAAGTTGTTAACACAGCTCTCAGTGAGTGAAGTTGTTAACACAGCTCTCAGTGAGTGAAGTTGTTAACACAGCTCTCAGTGAGTGAAGCTGTTAACACGGCTCTCAGTAAGTGAAGTTGTTAACACAGCTCTCAGTAAGTGAAGTTGTTAACACCTCTCTCAGTGAGTGAAGTTGTTAACACGGCTCTCAGTGAGTGAAGTTGTTAACACCTCTCTCAGTGAGTGAAGTTGTTAACACGGCTCTCAGTGAGTGAAGTTGTTAACACGGCTCTCAGTGAGTGAAGTTGTTAACACAGCTCTCAGTGAGTGAAGTTGTTAACACGGCTCTCAGTAAGTGAAGTTGTTAACACGGCTCTCAGTAAGTGAAGTTGTTAACACTGCTCTCAATGAGTGAAGTTGTTAACACGGCTCTCAGTAAGTGAAGTTGTTAACACGGCTCTCAGTGAGTGAAGTTGTTAACACGGCTCTCAGTAAGTGAAGTTGTTAACACGGCTCTCAGTAAGTGAAGTTGTTAACACGGCTCTCAGTGAGTGAAGTTGTTAACACGGCTCTCAGTGAGTGAAGTTGTTAACACGGCTCTCAGTAAGTGAAGTTGTTAACACGGCTCTCGGTAAGTGAAGTTGTTAACACGGCTCTCAGTAAGTGAAGCTCTTAACACGGCTCTCAGTAAGTGAAGTTGTTAACACGGCTCTCAGTGAGTGAAGTTGTTAACACGGCTCTCAGTAAGTGAAGTTGTTAACACGGCTCTCAGTAAGTGAAGTTGTTAACACGGCTCTCAGTAAGTGAAGTTGTTAACACGGCTCTCAGTAAGTGAAGTTGTTAACATCACGACTGTCTCATATACTCCCCAGGACATTACCTGGTACTCTTGTTTAGGCCTGGTTGTCTGAGAGCGTCGGCTTCTGTGGCTCAGACGTTGCTTATGCGCTTCGTAACTTATAGGTGCCGAGTGTGATCTCAGTTGCGGGAGATTTGACAGCAAATCGCTGTTCTTGAGTTTGAATAGTGTTACTGAGAGGCGACCAGCAGTATCGATTTGACATTAGTACTGAAAAGAAAAATGAGTTTTGTATTTATAATTTGTTGTGAATTCCACTATGGTACTTCTTAGCATTTGCATTTGTATTTTAATATCTCTATCAGCCCCCCTCCCCTCCCCCGCAAGCACACACACATACACACCCATCCCTATTTGTCTACATTATTGCACAAATTGGTACAATTATACAATATTCTCACGGGCATCCCGGAGAGGAGATAATAATTGTGACCAGGTATATAAAATGGCGTAGCACTGCGCGCCACCTAGCGTCCTGCACAGGACTACTGCGATGTTAATGCGATAAAAGAAAACAGACCTAAATACTGGCCCCTACAGGCGACGAAGTCGTCTACCGGGGAGCTAGTGGGCGACCGATCGCCGATGAGGAGAAATGAAGCTTTCCCTCTCTTTAAACATCAACTGAGTAAGCAGCTTATTATCTTGAAAGAAAGCTGGTTGCGTTCCAGTGAAATGTGTTCACTGTGTCATGTTGTGACTGACGAAGATCCGAGCTTCGGTATGAAATGTGTTCACTGTGTCATGTTGTGACTGACGAAGATCCGAGCTTGGGCATGAATTATGTTCACTGTGTCATGCTGTGACTGACAAAGAACCCAGCTTGGGCACGTTAGAAACGTGGTCATAATTGTTCCCTATGTGGGACGCAATTTTTCGTTATTTTGAAGCCCCACCCCGGCCTTTGCCGAGTGCCGCAGTATAGCCTGAAGGCTGAACGCTGTTTCTGGGACCTCTCCACTGGTGATCCTCATCCGTATAGTGGCACCTTGTGTCACCGGGTGTTTATCGCTCTGTGTGATGTTCTGTTTGGGTCAAATTTACTTACTTACTGCTAGAAAGGTGGTTGCTTGTCAAAGATGTTGCTAAATAATCTGTTGTTTGACCTAGCCTGCCACCAGCACAAGAGTCGATGGTTATAGATAACACACCGGGCTTGTCCATGTCCCAATGTCCTGCCAGTTAACGCTTGTCAAAGGAGACAACAGGGGTGAAGGAGCAGATAAGATGAGGTAGGTCGATCGACTGACGGACTGAAGAATGGGAAGACGGGTACAGATAGTTAGCCAATTAGAGAGAGAGAGAGAGAGAGAGAGAGAGAGAGAGAGAGAGAGAGAGAGAGAGAGGCGGGTAATAGGAGATAGAGAAACAAGGGGCAATTGAGAGACACAGATATACAAAGAAGTTAGAGGCAGACGGACAGCTAGGTAGGCGGGGAGATAGACAGACAGACGGAATATACCATAGTTTTATAGGAAGGCCGTCAGCACAGCGTGCGGTTGATCATTTACTTAACCATTCTTCCAGCATCCGTACCTCCTCTATGCTTTCATTCATTCTTCATGCCAAAGTATGTCCCCCTGAGACACTGGCTTAACAAAATCCAGTCACTCCTTAGTAAACTAACTTTGTCCATTCTAGTGCAATGATTAATAATACCTCTTTAGATTTTGTTTTTCAAAGCGCTTCATTTGCGACCTCGTAAATCACCCAGTAAAGGATTCTTCTCACTACAGTGTCCCTTCAGGCAGATGATGCTTAATCCATATTTGTATAGACGAACTGGCAATAAGCCACTCAGATGGAATTGAACATTGAATATTTCCCTGATATTCTTAAATAATTGTTGCCTAATATGAGCAGTAGGTCGATTAGTGAACAATTATTTGGAGGTGGTGGAGATGTGGTTTTTTAGAGAATGCCCTGGACAGATAAAAAAGAGTCATGAAGATGTCTCGAAAGTTCGTTCGATTTAAAATAGCTACGTTCAACCTCTGACTAGAGAACGCCATCCTCGTCCTTGTCAATATCGGTTATAATTATGACAACAAATTGTGGGGCTATTTAAATGCACAGTGTTTGGTGCTTGCGTTTTATGTCTTCCGTGTCTGTCTGGACGGCCTGGTCGTGTCCGTCTCATTGTACAGGTTTGGATCTTTTTAGGTGATGTGTCCCTTATTGTACCGTTGATGTTACTGCTGTTGACTGGGCTGTCTTTTGAGCTGTTCCTGCTGATATTGCTGTACCGTCGGCGTCTGTGGCTTGGGCGTTGCGAACGCGCTTAATAATGCTGGGGTACCGGGTTCGATCCCTTCTGCAAAGGGCTTGTCTTGCGTTGGTTTCGACAGTGGTACCAAGAGCCTAACCTTTTAGGAATCAATGGCAAACTATTGAACGTAAATTTGCCTAGAAAAACCACAAAAGCCAAGAAATGCTGGGGTTGGTTCTACAACGTCCTGTAAAGGATACGTAAGTAACTATTGCTGTACCAGTTCTTCTTGTTCTTTTAGTAGCTGTTATCGTTGTTGTTCTGCCATTAGGTCCTCAGTTGCTATCTTGACCAGGCTCCGTCAACGTTGTCGTCCATATCACCATACCCGATGTTCTAGGCAGTCACCATGTTGCTTGCTTGGAATGTTGTCTCTTGGACCAGGTTACAGAAGGTTATGGATACACATGACTACCAATGCCGCAAGTCACTGATTATCAAAAGAAGGCAGGAGGTCGTGAAAATGAGGATGCATGACTATCAACGCCATACGACATGGATTATAAGATGGGGATCTGGCTAGGCAAGTTACACTGAGCTCATCCATTTAGCTTAGTCAGATTGTGTCCCATTTAATGTGGGAATTACTGAGACGGAGTCATAAGTTGTTAGTTTTGTTATGTTTTTATGCCATATGATATTATAACTATCGATCTTCATCATCAAGTGCCTTGACGAAACACTCATACCTCTTCACAACCTTTGATCTTCTGGTCAAAATGGACACTAGGCACTGACACTGTTGTGAGCCGTGGCAAATTTTTTGGCCTCTGCCAGACGGTGGCCAGGGCAGTTTTGCTCCATTTGTAGACTGAAAGGATAGTTTCTTCCCGCAGCTTATGAGTTGAGTGCTTAGCATGACACTGTGAGCTGCGGATTTCATTTGGAATTTTTTTCTACTGTGACCAGCGTAGTGGTGTGAATTGTAGATTCAGAAAATGGCGCGATGCCTGTTGTCGCAATATTTGTGGTGCCATTGTGTTATTAAAGTTGATTGCATGTGCAACTGCTGATCTGCTGGTGACTTCTGCCTCCATCCATGATGAACTGCGTTTCTAATGTTGGACTGTTTGTCTACCGTATGCTTTTATGCGTGTGTATGCTAGTGCATATGCTGAGACAGCAGTCTGTCAATCTTTCCACAAGGGACTGTGATAAACATTCTGTGTGTTTTTCGTTGGCACAGGAGCGGAGCAACTAGGGGGTGACCCGTTTAATATAAAGCTGAAACTAATATTACTAGATTAACCTTCGATCTCTAACAGCATGAATAACTTCATATCCTGACACAATGCCATTGGCATAAAAAAAGCTGTCAAGGATGTTCTCGCGTTGCCTTCCTCCATCTCTCTTTCCACAAATCTTTCAAGTGATCACATGTTCTAGTTTCTATCTTCTCATAGTAAGACCCCAAAAAATGATGTCTCCTTCTGATATTTGTAGTATGTCGTTTTCATCTTCTCGCCTCTTTCAAAACATCTGGGTTACTCATTGTGGCTGTCCAAGGAATTGTGAGGCTACAATTTTTTGACCTCATTGCATATTAGACATCGCAATGGTATTTAGGATTTCTGGCCAAAATAGTCGATAGCCGGTTGACCCCTGACACTCTGAAAAGTTATATGCTAATGCAAATTTCCCATTTCTGGACCTGATGTCCAAAGGTGTCGTCGTCCAGCTTCTAGGCTGAGTGCATGTGTGACACTGTGAGTTGCTGATTTCATGCGGATTGTTTTTTTTTTTATTGTGCCAGCGGTGTATTGTTGATTGCAGTAAAATGGCGGGTGGTCGATTAAATCCAGAATGGCGTGCATTTTTGCGGGTGCGGTGCCAGCTTTCGTGACTGCCCGCTTGCACAACAGTGAGCTGAAATTCTGACGTGGGACCGTTTTGTTGGCACATCTGACAGCTGCATTATATATTTTTACTTTGCGTGTGCAAGCTTCAAGATTTTCCTGGGACTGACAATTTTTTCATTAGTTTTAAATGGGACAGCGAGAGACATTTTTTATTATTTCTAAAGGAAGGAGCAGTTATTATTACAGGGATTGCGTAAAAATTGCACCCGTGAACCAAACGGCGCCGCCGTGAAACAACCAACAATTTTCAGAGCGTGAGGCAAGCGTCTTTGTCACTTCTCCACAGAGACCCGACTGGTAGCATAAGAGTGGGATTTTAATTTGCTTTGTATGAGATGGTCTTATGCTGTAACAGCGAGGTGGGGCCGGGTTGGGGGTAGGGCGGGGCGGGGGCGGGGCGCTAGCTGCCTCAACATTTAAGTTGCTTTATTGCATTTGATGTTAATTTCTTCATCCGATTTTCGATCTTCGGTGAATCTTGTTTCCATATTTTCAAACTCAGATACCTATTTATTTACTTTGCACTCATACATCTAATCTAATATGTTCCCCAAACTTGTCCACCTTACGTTATCATATTTTTTTGTGGGGGGGGGGGGGGGGGGGGGGGGGCTGTATCCTTTGACCATGTGAGTTCCACTGAGAAAACATTCTAATTACATAGGTATCAGATTCTCCCATCGTCATTCATTACAAAAAAAAAAACTGTCAAGAATCTTCTCACGCTGTCTTCCCCTGTCTCTCGTTCCACTCATCTTTTTGGTGGTCGCAATATGTTCCATTTGTCCTCTTCTCATAACATGACCGAAAAATGACGACAGCCTTTTTCTGGTGTTAGTGAAAAGCTGTTTTCGAGCACTCGCCTGTTCCAAAATATATGGGTTGGTCTTCTTAACTGTCCAAGAAATTCTAAGAATTATTCTGTAAAACCACATCTCCGCGGCCTCAAGATATTGTTTGGCTTGTTATTTAATTATCCAGGCCTCACAGCCATATGTTAAAACTGGCTCTATTTTAAAAAAAGGTGATTGGTGTAACAACTGTACGGATCTGAAAGAGACCATGAAATAACTCCAACACACTGGACTAGTGTAATATATGTCTGGTACTAGAATAAAGTAAAGCATTGCAACACAGCTTGAAGTAAAAGAAGACCCTTAAATAACTCAAACATAGTGAAGTGGGTTTATGTCCCACCTACCTGGGGCAGAATGAAACAGTTATGTTGATAAACGTATGCTGTTCCTAATGCAAACTGTCTCCCGTTCCATACCTTAAAGACCACGCCTGTTTCATTTGTGCAAAGCAGAACCCAGCGTTTCATTACAAGCACTTTCAAACGAAAGTGGTTTGTCTTTCTTCAGTGCCAAGAATCTGCCAGCTATTCATTTAATGGGAGAGACAAAAAAGACAAATTGTGGACAGATTTCACTTCTGCAGCACATCTGGAGATAAGTGCTTTTCTTGCCTTCTTCTGTCTGTCTTTTCTTTCCAAGTTTTATCTGCATCGTTATTTTTATCTTTCTCTTACATTTTTATATAAATTTTAAACCGGTCTGTATTCTTTGCTTATGTATTTCCTATCTTGCAATATTTTAATATTTTGTTTACATTGCTGTGTTTACTTCTTCCAACGGTAGTTTATTTGCGTCTTTATTATCTGTTCTTTATTTTATAGATTATATTTGTGTTTATTATTGTTTTTGCTTTGTATATGAAATTCTTTGCATTATGGCTTCCAGCTGTTTCTGTTTTCACAGCTCGCTTTTATTCTTTCTGCCTTGCTTCCGTTTTCATTCTCTCTCACTCTCTCTCTCTCTGTCGCCGTATCTGACCCTCGCTCTCTCTCTCGCTCTTTCTCTCTCGGTCACCCTCTCTCTCGTTTTATCTATCTCTCTATCTAGCTCTCTCTCTCTCTCTCGCTCTTTCTCTCTCGGTCACCCTCTCTCTCGTTTTATCTATCTATCTCTCTATCTAGCTCTCTCTCTCTCTCTCTCTCTCTCTCGCTCTTTCTCTCTCGGTCACCCTCTCTCTCGTTTTATCTATCTCTCTATCTAGCTCTCTCTCTCTCTCTCTCGCTCTTTCTCTCTCGGTCACCCTCTCTCTCGTTTTATCTATCTCTCTATCTAGCTCTCTCTCTCTCTCTCTCTCTCTCTCTCTCTCTCTCTCTCTCTCTCTCTCAGTAAAACGACTGTCCGCCCACCAAGAAGCTCCAAGAATCTCTTTTTAAAAACTACACCAATGAACTAACGACCTTAAAATGAACAAAGACTTTCAGAGCGAGAGGCAGGCGGTTTGAGCATTTGGCCAAGGAAAGTCCTAGAGTAAGGATGTGGTACTATGCATTTCACCAGTTCAGCCACGCAGCCTCACAAAATATGCCTTTTCTAACTGTACAAACCGTATTCTCCTATTCACTCTTAAATCTGTTTGTACTTTTTGCTTTGTTTCCCGTTTAGACTCTATTTGTCAATCCTTCTGTAGGTTTCTCTGTCTGTCTAGCTTTCATGACATTCTTTTTCATATTTATGTCATGTTTGTACATTGACTTCAGATGGCTTTTTTCTTTCGCTGTGACAAGTCCAAAAGTCAGGTGGAATGTGAGAGAACCCAAGCAGCCTGTAGCGGCTAAAAATATCTGGCCATGTTGCAAATGTCCCTCATTGTTCATTTTAGAAATCATCTTCATCGCACCTCAGACATGACCATAAGTGCTCCAGTCTCTCTCTGAGTATGTCTCCAAGTGTTTTAGGCTAATAACTTCTATTCTATTCTGGTAGATGTAAAGATGGGTGGCTCCCACATGGTTTTCCTGTCTCGCAGCTCCAGTTGGTACACCCAGGGTATGCAGTCTAGTGAGTGACAAAGAAAAAACATTTTCTACGAAACTGAAAGCCTCACAGCGCTGTCTCTTGTACGGCTTTGATGATATCTCCCCTGTCCATAGATGGCCCTTTCCTGATAGTGGCACAGCCAGCCAGAGCGTCTGCACTCTTACTGCCTTTCACACCAGCATATCCTGGGACAAAAATAAAAGTGACTTTGCAAAACGCTGCGTGCTGTATCAGATAGAGCCACTGTTTCCGGATGTGAATCCCACAATACGCCGTTCAACCTCCAAAGAAGTTACAAGTGGGGCACCCGTAACTGCCTGACCAAGCATTCATCTGGTGTAACGTGCAGTCAGGTGCAAATAAGAATGTTACAACTTACATTAAAAGTCAATAAGGTCATCTTTATTGCATCAGATGATTCCAGCTTTCTCTCTGTCACTACGTCTTTCTCTCTCTCTCTCTCTCTCTCTCTCTCTCTCTCTCTCTCTCTCTCTCTCTCTCTCTCTCAGTAAAACGACTGTCCGCCCACCAAGAGTGTCACATAAAGGAACAACCCCGAAGCTCCAAGAATCTCTTTTTATAAACTACACCAATGAACTAACGACCTTAAAACGAACAAAGACTTTCAGAGCGAGAGGCAGGCGGTTTGAGCATTTGGCCAAGGAAAGTCCTAGAGTAAGGATGTGTTACCATGCATTTCACCAGTTCAGCCACGCAGCCTCACAAAATATGCCTTTTCTAACTGTACAAACCGTATCCTTGTTTCCGCCGTGTAAATCTGCAACGAGTGAAGTAAAACAAGCCATGAATGAAAAATATTTGTTTTCTAGCCTTGTTAAAAAAAACAAAAAAACAAACAAGCAAAGTAAACAATTAAAGCGAGATGTCTCAAACGTTAGACCTGCGCGAAATTCTTCGTTTCAACATTGGTGTAACAGGTAGACCACCCCCCCCCCCCCCCCACCCCCACTGTTCTCATTCTTTCATGGTGCCACCAGGAGTTCTTTCATATCTTACTTGTTTTTCTTCGCGTTATCTTCATCGGATATATTCAGGACTGTTTTCTTTCTTTCTAAGAACAGGTGAGGGTATTCACCACAAGATGTCAGTGAAAGTTTTTGTACTCACCACCAGATATCTATGACAGTTCAGACCACAGGAAGTCTGTGAAGGTTCTGGTATTCACCACATGATGTCTTTGAAGGTTCTGGTATTCACCACAGGATTTCTATGAAGGCTCTGGTATTCACTACAGGATGTATATGAAGGTTCTGGTTCTCACCACAGGATTTCTATGACGATTCTGGTACTCACCACAGGATTTCTATGAAGATTCTGGTACTCACCACAGGATTTACATGAAGATTGTGGTACTCACCACAGGATTTACATGAAGATTTTGGTACTCACCACAGGATTTACATGAAGATTGTGGTACTCACCACAGGATTTACATGAAGATTCTGGTACTCACCACATGATTTCCATGAAGATTGTGGTACTCACCACCGGATTTACACGAAGATTGTGGTACTCACCCCAGGGAAAAAGGGGGGGGGGGGTAGAGAGGTCTGCGCCATTACTGTTTCATGCAGTTATTATTTCTGCGTTTTTTCTCCGTCTTGTTTAAATTTTTTTTATTGATCTTTATTACAACTGTCTGGATGTTCTTTAACATATTTTATGTTTGTCTTATGTAATTATTCTATCTGTTATTTCTCAACAATGTGTTATTTCTCAGTGTGTTACAGATTTATTTATTTACTAATACTTTATGCGTTATTTGCTCCTTAACATAGTAGTTTCGTCGCCCAGCTTCTGAGTTGAGTGCATGGCGTGACACTGTGAGCTGCGTTTGTTTTTCGTTGGCACAGGAGCGGAGCATATGTGGGGTGACCCGTTTGCTATGAAGCTGAAACTAGGATTACCAGATTACCAGATTAACATGAAATAAATGTAACTAATAGACTAATCAGGTTAGCGGGGTAGGGGTATCCCCTATCAAAGGAGAAGTAAGACGCCTCCTTTCCTCCGCTAGTCTACGGGACACCCTTGGGCAAGGTGGAGTACCCGTTTAGCCCCCCAACCAGGGTTACGTGAAGCCATGGAAGCAGGTGGTGGATGGAGTGTAAGAGCAGCCGACAGGTATTGTTGGTTATGGTCTGCACTCTGCGGCGATAGGCAGATGATCTCATCAGTAGAGACAATGGCTATGGCCACCGACTAGTATAGTCACTGCTCAGGAGGAAAGCAACGGCAAACTACCTTCTGCAAATTTTGCCAAGAATCCATAACAATCATGAAAGAAAACATAACACAGAAGAGATCTGGTGGCGAGACCCCCAGGCCAGGCAGATCAGATAACACTGGGGAAGAGTGTGATACAGGGGTCAGTACTAGTAATCGTGATGACGGAGTTAATCCTGACTGTGTTACCATGGAAATCCACTGTGTCAGACTAAGAAACAGAATGCGAATAGGAACGGGGAATGTGAGAAGTCTGTATAACATCAGAAGCTTTGGGAAATCATGAGGAATATGGGCTTTCCATCACATATAGTGCAGCTCATTAAAATGCTCTATCAAGACCAACAAGCAGCAGTCAGAATAGATGGAGAGACATCAGACTGGTTTGGCATCAAGCAAGGAGTCCGTCAGGGATGTGTGCTGTCACCGTATTTGTTCAACCTGTACGCCGAAAATATAATGAGAAATGTAAGAGATGATATAAACAAGGAACAATATGATGCCCTAAACATCGGTGGTCATGAAATACCAGAAATTCGTTATGCTGATGATACAGTATTACTATCAACATCACAAAATGGTTTAGAAAAACTTATTAACCTCACTCCAAAGAAATAGTGAAAATCATAACTTATTTCTTAACATAGCAAAAACAAAGATAATGCATACAAACAAAACTGCCATGGAGAAGGAAATATATGTTAATGAGGAGAGATTGGAAGTGGTGGAAAATTTCGAATATCTTGGGTCACTGGTTACCAACAATGGTGACACAATGAAAGAAATTAAACGGCGACTATCAATTGCTCTTCAAAGACTAAAACAACTGAATAAATTATGGAATTGTACAGATAGAACTACAAAGGT
>CAJHNH020008465.1:1017700-1082700 GCA_905116865.2 Candidula unifasciata
CTGTATTGCTAATCATTTAAATACATAATTTATCAAATTAAAAATATTTTTTATTATTGATAAAACGGATTAGCCCAAGACCTGCTGTGGTGTAGTGGTTAGCTCAAGACCCGCTGTGGTGTAGCGGTTAGCTCAAGACCCGCTGTGGTGTAGCGGTTAGCCCAAGGCCCGCTGTGGTGTAGCGGTTAGCCCAAGGCCCGCTGTGGTGTAGCGGTTAGCCCAAGACCCGCTGTGGTGTAGCGGTTAGCCCAAGGCCCGCTGTGGTGTAGCGGTTAGCCCAAGGCCCGCTGTGGTGTAGCGGTTAGCTCAAGACCCGCTGTGGTGTAGCGGTTAGCCCAAGGCCCGCTGTGGTGTAGCGGTTAGCCCAAGACCCGCTGTGGTGTAGCGGTTAGCCCAAGGCCCGCTGTGGTGTAGCGGTTAGCCCAAGACCCGCTGTGGTGTAGCGGTTAGCTCAAGACCCGCTGTGGTGTAGCGGTTAGCTCAAGACCCGCTGTGGTGTACGGTTAATCCAAGACTTGCTGTGGTGTAGCGGTTAGCCCAAGACCCGCTGTGGTGTAGCGGTTAGCTCAAGACCCGCTGTGGTGTAGCGGTTAGCCCAAGACCCGCTGTGGTGTAGCGGTTAGCTCAAGACCCGCTGTGGTGAAGCGGTTAGCCCAAGACCCGCTGTGGTGTAGCGGTTAGCCCAAGACCCGCTGTGGTGTACGGTTAGCACAAGACCCGCTGTGGTGTAGCGGCTAGCACAAGACCCGCTGTGGTGTACGGTTAGCCCATGACCCGCTGTGGTGTACGGTTAGCCCAAGACCCGCTGTGGTGTACGGTTAGCTCAAGACCCGCTGTGGTGTAGCGGCTAGACGTTCGCCTGCGTATGCCAAGGTTGTGGGTTCAGGGCATGATGGAGCCGGACGTTTCCCAGTTCGACCCAATCTTAAATGAGTACCAAGTCCACCATGCCTTTGAAGACAGATATATATTTTTCATGGACATACGACAATTGATAGGGATTTTGTGGTCGTTTGTTTGCGATATAGATATTTTTCCTTGCAATAACACCACACTGTCGTTTGTGATATAGATATTCTTCCTTGCAATAATACCACACTGTCGTTTGTGATATAGATATTCTTCCTTGCAATAACGTCACACTGTCGTTTGTGATATAGATATTCTCCCTTGCAATAACGTCACACTGTCGTTTGTGATATAGATATTCTCCCTTGCAATAACGTCACACTGTCGTTTGTGATATAGATATTCTTCCTTGCAATAACGTCACACTGTCGTTTGTGATATAGATATTCTTCCTTGCAATAACGTCACACTGTCGTTTGTGATATAGATATTCTTCCTTGCAATAACGTCACACTGTCGTTTGTGATATAGATATTCTCCCTTGCAATAACGTCACACTGTCGTTTGTGATATAGATATTCTTCCCTGCAATAACACCACACTGTTCATCACTTTCTCTTGTCGTCTGCGTGTGGTTCTCTTTCACTTTTATTTTGATATATAGGGGTGTCTAGTTAGTCTGAGTACATTTGTTCCTGCGGCGAGACGCTGTCGTCATTTGCTGGTGTTCCTGTGTGGGTTCCGGGGCCCCGTTGTGGGGGGGGGGGGGGGGGCATGAATAGACCCATTACCTCCCCAACAAGCATGTCGTAGGAGTTGACTAATTCGGAAGGGTGACGCCTTTCAAAGTCGGAATGCATCTGCCCCGAGCGGCAAGGAACAAACAACCAACTGCACACAGATAAGCCAGTGAAACGGACGTACACGCAAAACTCAGGTCCTGGCACAAAGCCAAAGTTTAAATGGAGGAACAACCAGGTTTTTTCGCCGGAGTTTACAGCCGGGGAACAAAGAAGAAGAATAAGAAGAGGATCTACAGGCCACAGTCTCGATTCTGCCACATGGCAACTGTAGGTTTCCGATTTCTATGTTGTCTAGTGTGTACTATCTTTCTACTGATTTCTGTGTTTAGAAAGGTAAGTGCCTGTGCTTTATAGGGCGTTGAAGAACCAACCCCAGCATTTGTGTGTATGAGCGTGTGTGTGTGTGTGTGTGTGTAGCTGTGACTGTTGCAGTTTTTAAGGCAAATTTTACGTTTAGTAGTTTGCCATTGCTTTTTAAACGGTCGGCCTTTGATGCCACTGTTAAAACCAACACAAAGCGGTCTGCTGCCAAACTGGCTGCAGCTGGAATCGAACCCGGCAACCCGGTATTACGAATGGCGTTTGCAACGCCCAAGGCAATGAGGTCCTATTAATACATGTCTATTTGTTATTTTATATATGTATACAAAGAACGACACGAAGATGGGCACAGGATATAAGTAACTCCTTGAGTGTGAAAGTGCACGAGGCGGGAGACCTGGCGAGAGACCGAGTTTCTTTCAGGCAGGCTGTCCTGCAAGGGACATGATGATGATGACATAAAGAACTAGCAAAGCACTAGTAAATTGGTTAATTGATATCATGCAGTTTTCATATGGCAGCCTACGGTTGAGCCGTGGACTGTCGCTTAGTCCTGAAAAAAAAAAAAAGAGCTTTTGAATGGAAATGTGGAAACATTCTTAGATTCTCATGGATAAAGAAGAGGGAAAAAAATCGACATTCCGAACGGGAACATCAAGGAGAACTGGCTCATAAACATCATCCTGTCCCGAAAGTTGAAGTATTTGGCCACATCAAACGTCATGATGGCTTGGAAAAGACGGTGATGGGGGTGCAGTTTGTGAAAGGTGAGGCAGGGGTCGACCACCGCGAAGATGGATACACTACATTGAAGATGAATTGGCATTGAAAGCACATAGGGCTGGAGAGCTGGCTGGGGAAAGGGATACTTTTAGACGGGCCGTGAAGAGAGCGACGTTCTGTAAAGGACTTGCTGATGAATGATGATTATTGCACTGTCTTAGTTGGTCCGATTACAACATCAAGTGCCTTGCCAGCTGGCGTAGGCGTTCATGTATCTGCACATTTCTCGTTCTTTGGTGTTCTGGATCAATTCCACTGATGATGTTCCTCCATGCCACTGTCTTAACCAATTAACCATCATTTCTCTGTCTACCTCTGCCTCTTCTACCAGTGACCTTCCTGTCTTTCTACAGACATGCGAGTCATATAATAGTACTTATTTGTATTATGCAGTGTTCTGAAAGTATGTTCGTTAGCCTTTCCATCTGTGTCACACACATGTGTGAATACTTTAGTAATGGCAATAGTTATTGGCGTGTACCGTCTTACAGCAGTCTTTGCTCGGTATTATTTCTCGCTTGCTTCTAGAACCACCAAGTGCACACATATCACATATGAATAATTAGCACACTGGAAGAAAACGGCATTTCATAGACAGTAATGAATTGTTTGGATAGAAACCCTAAACTTGAATTGCAGCGAAATCCGCTGCTATAGAGAAAAACAGGGATAGCGGAACCTTCTTGCTGTTGTGTGTATGTCTCTTTTCTGTTTCTGTTTTCTTTGTTTTGTTCTTGCCTTTGCTCTCCTGTTTTCCTTTTGCTTAAAAAAAAATTTTTGTTTTAGCTAACAACCCCTTCTACCCCTCTCCCCCCTCCTGCCCCTTTTTTCCCTCTTGATCGTTTGCTAGTTCTCCTTCTTGTAATTGTTTTTCTGCTTCTTCTTGATCTTATTGTTGATTTCTATTATTGTTGGTTGTTTTCACGTTTCTTAATTTTCTTGGCTACGCTAATCTGTAAAACAATGGCTTGAGAGAAGTAATGCGCATAACACACAGCGAATTGTTACAGCAAAAAAAATGGAAACAGGTTAAAGTTTATAAACATTTGTCTGCTGTGAATGGGTGTCGCGTAGTCGACAGAAGTACAGGTGGTCACTGGGTTGAGAGAGTTAAAACTTTCGGTAAATGGAAAGACAGGGCGCTGATATTCATGATGTAAAGAAATCGCTGCGTGAACATCTCAAAATGTGATTCGGGCAAGGCGGCATGCCTTTGTTTTGCGCTGCCATAGGGTTAAAGAAGTGGCTAGAGGTTATACAGACAATTTGGATGTGTTAAGAACATAATGAGTATTGCTTTCAATGAACTGTTTGCAGTCTGCGCAGGAAGGAAAAGCGAAGTGGGGCATTATATTCTGAATGCTATCTTCAAACTACTACTACTACTAATAATAATTATAATAATAAGTAATTTATTAATATCCTACCCCCAGATGACGTCACAGGACAGTCCAAAATTTTACAGGGTGGCAAGACTGGGTTTCCCAGCTTTCTTATGCTTTTAACGACCCAAAACATCTAGAACTTGCCCCACAAGAGAGTGCAGCCTAGGTCCGACGACTGCATGCAGCCTAGGTCCGACGACTGCATGCAGACTAGGTCCGACGACTGCATGCAGCCTAGGTCCGACGACTGCATGCAGACTAGGTCCGACGACTGCATGCAGCCTAGGTCCGACGACTGCATGCAGCCTAGGTCCGACGACTGCATGCAGACTAGGTCCGACGAACAATAAGCCTAGGTCCGACGACTGCATGCAGCCTAGGTCCGACGACTGCATGCAGACTAGGTCCGACGACTGCATGCAGACTATCTACCACATACTGAAATATTAGACTGTCACATGACCTGTGAAGTTCCCCTGTTTGGGTTAATAAAGCACCTATCAATAATCAGAAGAGGTGGAAGAAGATCAAGAACAAGGAGGAGGAAGTGGAGAAGGAGGAAATGAAGAAGAAGAAGAAGAAGAAGAAGAAGAAGAAGAAGAAGAAGAAGAAGAAGAAGAAGAAGAAGAAGAAGAAGAAGAAGAAGAAGAAGAAGAAGAAGAAGAAGAAGAAGAAGAAGAAAGAAGAAGACGACGGAGAATCTTCCTTTCCCTGTAAAGAAGGTATCAATGAAGCTCCAGCCGATTCGATAGTGTTTGTTCAAGCGGCAGAAAAAGTTTACCCCGTCAGTTAACATGGCTAGAGTCGCAGGAGGGAAAATACACGAGCTTTCTAATTAGTTAGCACAAGAATGCACTATTTGTATCAGACGTGTTTAAAAAAAAATTGGGGGGGGGGGGGGGAATATCGTCTACGTCACCACATTCGTTTCTAATAAGCCAGGAGCATTTCTGACCCGGGCTTCCTTGTCTGGTAAATGTAAACCTTCACGCTGTGTACAGCCTCAAAACAAACTTGTTATATTTTTTGGGGAGCTTCCGGGAGAGATGAACACATCCACCCACACACATACAAATGTGGTTTACAAAATTTGTATTTATTGTTTCAAGTGCCGGTTGTGGGGTGGGAGAACCGGGGTGTTCACAATGAAAGTTGGCTGTAGTGGATATTTCTATACACTGTCATCTTTTGAGAATATTCTGTGGTGGGGTCTTGGATAGTTGGACGACGAGTCCCTGAGTTCGGCGACGAGGTCCTAAGTTACACGACGAGGTCCTGAGTTAGACGACAAGGTCCTAAGTTAGATGACGAGGTCTCAAGTTAGACGACTAGTCCTTGAGTTAGACGACGAGGTTCTTAGTTAGACAACGAGGTCCTGAGTGAGACGACGAGGCCTTAAGTTAGACGACGAGTTATTAAGTTAGACGACTAGTCCCTGAGTTAGACGACGAGGTTCTTAGTTAGATGACGAAGTTCCTGAGTGAGACGACGAGGCCTTAAGTCAGACGACGAGGTTCTTAGTTAGATGACGAGGCTCTGAGAGACGAGGCGTTAAGCTAGACGACGAGGTACTAAGTTAGACGACGAGGTACTAAGTTAGACGACGAGGTACTAAGTTAGACGACGAGGTACTAAGTTAGACGCCGAGGTACTAAGTTAGACGCCGAGGTACTAAGTTAGACGCCGAGGTACTAAGTTAGACGCCGAGGTACTAAGTTAAACGACGAGGTACTAAGTTAGACGCCGAGGTACTAAGTTAGACGACGAGGTACTAAGTTAGACGCCGAGGTACTAAGGTACTAAGTTAGACGACGAGGCGCCGATTAGGTACTAAGTTAGACGACGAGGGTTACTAAGTACTAAGTTACGCCGAGGTACGTTAAACGACGAGGTACTAAGTTAGACGCCGAGGTACTAAGTTAGACGCCGAGGTACTAAGTTAGACGCCGAGGTACTAAGTTAGACGCCGAGGTACTAAGTTAAACGACGAGGCCCTGAGTTAGACGCCGAGGTACTAAGTTAGACGCCGAGGTACTAAGTTAGACGACGAGGCTCTGAGTTAGAAGACAGGTGTGAAAAGTCACCATTCTTGTGGGTCATGTTTGATTTTAAGAGCATTAGTGGGTTCACAATTATTGTATGAACACTGTGTGACCCAAGCCATTTTTTCCAGAACAATGACTGGCGACATACAATATGAATGCATATTAATCTCCTGACACATATTTATGTAGACATCTTACACATTTACAAATGCACATTCTGGTTTTGTTATTCCACATATGGCAAATGTAAAAAATGCATTATTGTTTCTCTTTGGCATACTCCAGCTACACTTTGCAGATGTCAGGGTTGTGTGGCAGTCCTCCAATCGCCATGCGCGTCACTTCGTTTCCACTGCTAGAAATCTTGTTCACATATCATTCTCTGGTTTTCACATCCCTGCATTAATATATCAACATCAGATACATAAATCAAAGTTCCTCTTACCTACAACATGCTTCTGTGTTTGCGATGCAGACACATTTACATACTCTGCAATCTCCAAGGAGAGTTCTTGTGTGATAGATATCTCTTTGTCCCCTATAGGATCTCCGCCCAGTCTTGTTTCTAACTGTTGGACAAGTTTCCGCCCAGCTACTTATAGATTTAAGTAATTACTTTTCCCGCGTACAAAACCGCGAACCTGATTGGAAAAGTCAGTTTTTTTTGGGGCGGCTACATTATTTTCATTCAAAGTTTTAGAGCGCTTTAAAAAAATTTCATGACAAGACTACACTCAGTTTGATTTTACAGTGTTTGTCAGGGCAAGCTAAAATATCAATGTGTTGTCTGCCATTGTGTTCTCCGCAATGATGCAACGAGATTTGTACGTCTGGAAAGGTTTTTAAGCACAATATATTTAGAGTTAATAAACAGACCTGCACAGCGTTCTGGGAATAAACTAAATTCCCTAAAGCTGATAAAAATGAAATGGTTGGGGCATATTGAGAGAATGACAGATGACAGAGAAGTAAAAATTGTACACACCTGGGAGAAGAATGGTCGTAGATCACGAGGCAGACCAAGAAGACTATGGAGAGATAATATCCAATCAGACCTACAAGGAGTTTAACAAGCAACGTAGGGAAGTTACAACTGGGAGAATATAAATAGTTTGTGTTACAACTGGGAGGCGGGGGAGGGGGGGGGGGGGTGTTAAATAGTCTTAGTTACAACTGGGGGCGGGGGAGGGGCGGGGGTGGGGGTTAAATAGTCTTAGTTACAAATGGGGGAATATAAATAGTCTTAGTTATAACAACTGGGAAAGAGGGTGGGGGAATTAGAGAATTTAAGCAAACAGCTGACTTGTCTATATGGTGTCTAAGTCACAAAGTATTAAATGGCTTAAGCATAGACAGTTTAAGTAACAACTACGGGGAATACACGGAGTTTAAGTAACAACTGGGTGAGAAATAAGGAGTTTACAAACAGCTAGAGTTTAAATAAAGAGTTTAAGTTACAGGTAAAGTAAATAAAACAAGTTTAAATTAAAACAATTGTGATTTAGCCAGTATTAATAAAAATCAGACTAGGATATAATGAGTTTAAGTAATAACTATTTGTGACAGAAAAAGCACGTATACATGTACAAGGGTTCACCCCCCCCCGTCCCCCCCCCCCAACCCCGGCCTTGTTCTTACTTAGAGGTGTTTCATATGAAGTCGTACTGCCTCTTGAGAGGCGAAGGAACTAGCAGTCTGCATACAAATATAAGGATATATGAAGGGGAAAATAACTGACAGGGAGTTCCCTGAAGTAGGTAAATATAGAATGCGCTTATCAATATCAGGGCTGTATAACTGGGAAATACAGAAGACGTGCACACGACTGGAGCACAGATGCCAAGTCCTGGGACGTAAATATGCTTGCCAACACACTTGGGCGAGAGGTAAACACACAGAAACACAGAAACACACGTGACGGGGAAAGCAGAAAAACACTTGGAAAACGAGGTGGGGGAGGGTGGGCCCGGGGGGGGGGGTGGCATGCTTGTGTGAAAACACAGTACCCAGGAGCACACTTAGATAAAGTGGTAGAAATACACATGGGTTGTGAAGTAGGAACACACTTAAGTGGAGAAGTAGGAACACACTTGGGGGGAGAGGAGAAGTAGAAACACACTAGGGTAGAGGGACGGACAGACAGACAGACAGACAGACAGGCAGGCAGGCAGGCAGGCAGGCAGGCAGGCAGGCAGGCAGGCAGGCAGGCAGGCAGGCAGACAGACAGACAGACGGACAGACGGACGGACGGGCGGGCGGGCGGGCGGGCGGACGGACAACCGGACAGACAGACAAACGGACAGACAGACAGACAAACGGACAGACAGACAGACAGACGGACAGACGGGCGGACGGATAGATAGATAGATAGATAGATAGATAGATAGATAGATAGATAGATAGATAGATAGATAGATAGATAGATAGATAGATAGATAGATAGATAGATAGATAGATAGATAGATAGATAGATAGATAGATAGATAGATAGATAGATAGATAGATAGATAGATAGATAGATAGATAGATAGATAGATAGATAGATAGATAGATAGATAGATAGATAGATAGATAGAGATAGATAGATAGATAGATAGATAGATAGATAGATAGATAGATAGATAGATAGATAGATAGATAGATAGGATAGATAGGATAGATAGATAGATAGATAGGATAGATAGATAGATAGGATAGATAGATAGATAGGATAGATAGATAGATAGGATAGATAGATAGATAGGATAGATAGATAGATAGATTAGATAGATAGATTAGATAGATAGATTAGATAGATAGATAGATAGATAGATAGATAGATAGATAGATAGATAGATAGATAGATAGATAGATAGATAGATAGATAGATAGATAGATAGATAGATAGATAGATAGATAGATAGATAGATAGATAGATAGATAGATAGATAGATTAGATAGATTAGATAGATAGATTAGATAGATTAGATAGATTAGATAGATTAGATAGATAGATAGATAGATAGATAGATAGATAGATAGATAGATAGATAGATAGATAGATAGATAGATAGATAGATAGATAGATAGATAGATAGATAGATAGATAGATAGATAGATTAGATAGATAGATAGATTAGATAGATAGATAGATTAGATAGATAGATAGATTAGATAGATAGATAGATTAGATAGATAGATAGATTAGATAGATAGATAGATTAGATAGATAGATAGATAGATAGATAGATAGATTAGATAGATAGATAGATAGATTAGATAGATAGATTAGATAGATAGATAGATAGATAGATAGATAGATAGATAGATAGATAGATAGATAGATAGATAGATAGATAGATAGATAGATAGATAGATAGATAGATAGATAGATAGATAGATAGATAGATAGATAGATAGATAGATAGATAGATAGATAGATAGATAGATAGATAGATAGATAGATAGATAGATAGATAGATTAGATAGATAGATAGATAGATTAGATTAGATAGATAGATAGATAGATAGATAGATAGATAGATTAGATAGATAGATAGATTAGATTAGATAGATAGATAGATTAGATTAGATAGATAGATAGATTAGATAGATAGATTAGATAGATAGATAGATTAGATTAGATAGATAGATAGATTAGATTAGATAGATAGATTAGATTAAATAGATAGATTAGATTAGATAGATAGATTAGATTAGATAGATAGATTAGATAGATTAGATAGATAGATAGCAATGAATATTGCCTGTTGTGCATGCCTCAGGCTGCGACTGAAAAGCTGTGGAGGTAGACCAGCAACACTGCCACTCCTCTGTATTTGTCCACCGTCTCCTTTGACTTTAATTCCCCTCTAGTTTTTTTTTTTTCATCGAACACCGGCTGTGAATTCCAGTGGAAGGTCCCGGTTAATCGTCCGCTTGGACTTTTGGCCTTCACCTGGACCTGATTTTTGCGTGTACAACCGTTTTTCATTTTAGTATAACGGTTGTACCCACAAAACTCAGGTCCAGGCAAAAGCCAAAAGTCCAAGCGGACGATTAACAAGGACCTTCCGCCGGAATTCACAGCCGGTAAACGAAGAAGAAGAATTCCCCTCTCTCTTTCTGTGTATGCCCAATTTCTGCTGAATCCACTGACCTAGTTTTTAATTCCCCCGGCGCCTGAATCTGATCTTCTCTGCGTTCATACGCGATGTCCAGAATTATTTTCACTCAGCTGAAAGTTCTGGGTGTTCGTCCACCTCCAGACTGAAGTCTTGTTCCAGAACCTGGGTGTTGCGTGCACATCCGTTTCACCGATCTGGCTTCGTTGTATGCAGACTCTTGTTCGCTTGCCTGTCTCGCAGATCTATTCCGACTTCAAAGGATGCCCTCACTGAGTCGACTCCTACGACGTACTTGCTGGGGGAAAGAGGGGGGTGGGCGTGATAATTTTTCCATTTTCTCCACAATGTGGATCCTGGAACCCATACGGGGAAAGAAGAGATTCAATATCTTCCCTGGATCGTCTAAAAGTGCCTGTTGTTGCCATCACACGTAATCAATTTCGTCGACGACGTCTGTAACCTACCACACACATACGCTTTGTTTATCACCAGCTGCCGGCTCCATTTCTGTGAAACGGCTTATCCTGTCTCGTTCTGCCTGACCTTGTTAATTATATTGCCATAACCTTACCTACCACCTTCTCCCTACTTTCCTATACTCCGCTTCCAGCTTCAACCTTTCAAGCACATGCATGAAAACATCACTTCCCAAAATATGCCGGTTGTGTTCCAGTGCTGCCAATATGACTTTTTTTTTTTAAACCCAGCTAAGCTGAACAAAAACTCAAGCAATACATAAGCAATGAACAAAAAACCCCAGATTGTTAAAAAGTACAAAAGTTACAGTTTCGAAATCAAACATGTTATAAAAGGATATATAATTTTTAAAAACCCAGGTTTCAAAAGGGTAAACACAAAGCATCAAATACAAACCCAGATCTGGGGGGTAAACACCCATCATTGGCAGCCCTGTTGTGTTCCACAAGGAAATGGTGATATACTTTCACGAAAGAATGGCACGGAGCTAACCTCGTTATGGGAGCTCTATAATGTGTGAGAGAGGGGGCAGGTTTGCAGGGATGTTGTTACAGCCACCTACCGGCGGCCGCTGAGTGTTTATATCAGTGAGGTAAGCCACACCACAATCTAGCAGTCGTAGATTTCCGGTGAACGACTAGGCTGACGGAGGGAAGGTGAGGTGTGAGAAGGGGAGTGAAGAGAGGGGGGACGAGTGGAATGAGGGAGGAACGAACGAACGAACGAACGAACGAACTTTATTTTCAAAGGGTTACAAATTAGGCACGCAGGCCTGTCTTACATTCGGCCCTTCCAAACTTCCATCTTTCACACAGCAGTTATATTCATGAAGCAAGGAGAGAAATGGAGGAGTGAGGGGAGGAGAGGGAAGAGGGGATAATAGGAGGAGAAGTGTGGAAATGAGTGAAAAGAAGAAAGGGATGAAGAGAGGGAGAGGAAAGGTATGAGAAGAGGAATCAGGACAGGGGAGTGCGGGAAGGAGAATGGGGAGCACATGAAATTCGCGTGCTTGATTTTCGAAAAGCACGTTGTTGAACAATCGTCGAGCATGTATCAAGTAGTACATGTTTCAGAATTCGTGTTGTTATTGTGAAGACACTCTTCTTCATATTTATTTATTGTTTGTGCATTGACAGACTGTATTTTGGCATTATTTTACATTGTTGTGTATTTAGAACTATTTTTTGGGCCAACACTATGCTGTCAGTGCTAAACGTTGACACTTACATCCTTACATCCTCTAATGAACGTAAAATTGTGACAACAGAGACTGAATGCCGTAGAAGAGCTGCACAAGTTTCAAGGAAAGACAATACGACATCCCGAAATCAGACGAATGCTAGGAATAAAACCAGTCTTACAGGTCATCAAAGAACAACAAATGAAGTGGTTTGGACACCCAACAAGAATACCCTGGTACTATCTGCCACAGCGAGACACACTGAAACGTTACGACGGGTATAGAGCGTGCGGAA
Organism: Candidula unifasciata; assembly: GCA_905116865.2. Lineage (NCBI taxonomy): Eukaryota > Metazoa > Mollusca > Gastropoda > Stylommatophora > Geomitridae > Candidula > Candidula unifasciata. Next base: position 1,029,945 of record CAJHNH020008465.1, read on the forward strand.
GACCTCGGACCTTAAAGAGTGTTAGCATTAAGAACAGCCTTACAGTAATGAACATCAATCCTAATAGTGCTCTTGACAGAACTTATTAACGAACGTAACATCTTCCCCACAATAAGTCCTATGAGTCACATGACTAAGATTTTACTGAGAATAATTATGGAAAGAATAAGAAACAAAATTAAATCAGAAATCAGCGATGAACAATGTGGATTTGTAGAAGGAAAAGGTACAAACAATGCCATATACATCCTAAGGACATTGTCAGAAAGAGCTATAGAAGTAAAGACTGATTTGTACTTATGCTTCATAGACTATACAAAAGCATTTGACTGTGTGAAGCATGAAGAAGTAATCAAACTGTTACAAAAATTAAACATTGATGGGAAAGATCTACGAATAATAAAGAATATTCATTGGCAGCAAACAGCAGCTATATGAATTAACAACTGTTTAGGTACATTTCAAAGCATAAAGAGAGGCGTACGACAAGGATGTGTACTGTCACCTGATTTGTTTTCAATATACAGTGAATATATAATGAGAGCTTTAATTGGTATGCCCGGAATCGGGGTTGGTGGGCACAATATAATCAATTTACGTTATGCTGATGACACAGTCATGATAGCAACAAGTCAGAAAGAATTACAGGAAATGATAGACATTGTGGTGTTAAAAAGTGGAAGAATGGGCCTCAGTTTGAATAATGGGAAGAAAGAAGTAATGGTGGTATCAGAGAAACAAATTATTCCTAAATGTGTAATAAAAGTCATTGGTGTTTTTTTTTATTTTTTTAAGGACAAGTACAGAAATTTAAGTATCTGGGCACATGGATAACATCAGATGGAAGATGCATAAGTGAAATAAGAAACATAATTTTACAGGCAAAAACTGCATTCTATAAAATGAAAAACATCTTGTGCAATATATCCTTGTCACTGAGAGTAAGAAAAAGAATTCTTGCTTGCTACATACATCCGGTTTTAACATATGGCTGTGAATCCTGGACAATCAGTAGGCAGGCCAAACAATTTTAGAGGCCTCAGAGATGTGGTTTTACAGAAGAATGCTTAGAATACCTTGGACAGCCAAAAAGAGCAACCAAGAGGTTTTGAAAGAGGCCGGAGCCCGTGGACAACTTATCACAGACATCAGAAAGAGACAGTCATCATTTTTCGGCCATGTTATGAGAAGAGGGAAAATAAAACATGTTGTGACCACTGGAAAGATCTGTGGAAGGAGGGATAGAGGAAGACAACAAGAGAAGATGCTTGACAGTCTTGTTGCATGGCATGAAGGTGTGTCGGCACACGAACTATTACATGCTTCAGGAGATCGCAGATTATGGAAAGGCATGATCGCCCACGCCAGTCGGCAAGGCACCTGATGATGATGATGAACATCTTTCCTCGTATCTTCACTGAGGTACAAGGTGGAAGAAAAGAAGAAGTGTATTTTTTGCAGGAAGTCCAAACCTACCTTTAGCATATTTTTGGCAGTTTTCCGGTCAAAATGGACGCTAGGCAGCGGCACTGTTCAAAGCAGAGGCAAACTATTTTTGCTATATTTGTTGACTATATATAGTTTCGTCGCCCAGCGTCTGAGTTGAATGCATGACGTGACACTGTGAGCTGCAGATTATATTTGGAATGTTTTTTCGACTGTGACCAGCGTGGTGGTGTGAATTGTAGATTCAGAAAATGGCGCGATGCCTGTCGTGCAATGTTGGTGGTGCCTGTATGTGCTTAAAATCGATCGCGTGGGCAACTGCTGATCTGTTGGTGACTTCTGCTACCATCAATGATGAACTGCATTTCTAATGTCGGACTGTTTGTGTTAGCACTTCAGATGGCTACAGTATGCTTTAATGCGAGTGTATGCTAGATATGCTGAGACAGCAGTCTGTCAATCTTTCCACAAGCGACTGTGATAAACATTCTGTGTGTTTTTCGTTGGCACAGGAGCGGAGCAAAGATAAGGTGACCCGTTTGCTATGAAGCTGAAACTAAGACTACCAGACTACCATATTTTTGGCGGTTTGTGGTTTTACTAGGCAATTTTTTACGTTCAGTAATTTGGTGGCTTGGAAAATCGAGGCAGGGGTAAACCTCTGCGAAGATAGATACAGGACATTGAAGATGCACCTTCCTTGAAAGCACATGGGGCTGGAAAGCTGGCTAGGAAAATGGATACTTCCAGGCGTGCCGTGAAGAAAGCGACGTTCTGTAAAGGAATTGCTGATTGATGATGATGATGAATTTGTCACTGCTTCCTGAAAGATCGACGCTGAGACCACTGTCACCAATAATGCAAAGCGGTTAACCGCCACATCGCCTGCATCTAAATCAACCTGGTATCTGAGAATGATAAAACTGCATTCAGAGCTCCTTAGTTACGGAGACGCCGAAAGTTTGATTCATTTACTTAAAGGCGATTTGTACTTTGACAGACTGATAGTGCACATTATTTTTGATCCGTGTACTTGCGGCCACAGTTGTCCATAGCCCGCTGACCGCTGACGCTCTGAAAAGTTATGTGTTTTTAACAAGGTTTGGCTTGTACAATTGTTCCATTTCTAGATAGGTGCTTGACGCGACACTGTGAGCTGCATATTTCACGTGGAATATTTTATTCTCCCTGTTGTGCCCACGGCGTGTGGTTGATTGAACCAAAATGGTGGGTGGCCGATTACGTTCAGAATGCCGTGTTCATTTGCTAGGACTGAAAAGGGTTTCACTAGTTTTAACATGGGGCATTAAAGTATGCGTGATAAATAGGCCAGTACCTGTCCTTGACATTCTCTTAAAGGAAGTTTTTCGCCAGGGACACAGATGAGTATCATTTATTGTGTACATTAGTCCCATGTAGTCACTTCATAGTTAGTGTATATTTGTGTATGTGTACTGTATTGTTCTTTATGTGCTGATGAAGGCTAATCGCCACAACGTCCTTGGTTTGTTTATTGTGATCGATTTTGTAAAGCTAACATAAACTGTTTGTTTTTTCTTACCAACTTTTTCTCTTCCCTATAATTTCATAACCCTTTAAAAACGGGCTTTCCACTGGCACAGAAGCAGAATTGTTAGGGCAAGTCGCCCTCTCCCCCCCCCCCCCAAATCCCCCAACCGCCCCCTTTCTTCCCTTGCAGTGATGTTGGTACTTTGACAAACTAACTGATATCTCCGTGTCGGTTCCCGGTCGGCTTCTGTGGCTTAAGCGTGGCGAACACGCTTGGTAATGCGGAGAGCCTGGGTTCGATCGCAAGCTGCAGGCGAACTGGCAGCAGACAGTCTTGCGTTGGTTTCAACAGTTGTATCTAGAGCCGACCGTTAAGCCTGGAACTGCAATCTTCTGAACGTAAATTTGCCTGGAGAAACCACTACAGCCCCAAGAATGAGGTGGTTGGTTCTGCAAAGTCTTTTAAAGAAGAGGCAAATAACGTGACTGTTCTGAAGTCCTATTTTGTGTGTGTGGAAGGGGGGTGTTGGGATAGATCAACTGCCCCTCGACAAGCATGTCGTAAACGCTGACTAACTAGGGGAGTTTCCTAGAAAGTCGTAGTGCATTTTCATGAGAGGCAAAGGCACTAGCAGTCTGCTTACAAAATGCCAGATACCTAAAATACTAACTAGATTTCTTCAGCACTATTAGAAATCAACTGTTCATATAATACAATGCCATATTGATTATTTTTTTAAATATTATTTTCTACATGAACATTTGAGACAGTAAGCCATTTTCCCACGTGTCCATCAATTATTTGTAGCTTTCTTTGCTACTGCTCCAACAAATAGTCGTATATCTTCATTTGTCTTCGGTTTTCCTATAAACGTCCCTTTAAAAAAAATCTCATCTTTCTCTCTCTCTTTCCCTCTCTAGCTCTCTCTCTCTCTCTCTCTCTCTCTCTCTCTCTCTCTCTCTCTCTCTCTCTTTCTTTCTCTCTCTCTCTCTCTCTCTCTCTCTGTTTCTTTCTCTCTAGACAGTTATAACATTTTTAACTTCGAAACAGCTTTTTCTTTCACTCCACCGTCTGTTAATTCCCCCGTAGCACAAGATGATTTTAAATGCACGGAAAATTGCCCAGGATGTCCTCCGTTCTGAGACATCTTTCCGAGTCTTATCGGTTATTGTTGCCTTTCTCAAAACGGTTTGACCTGATACCTCCTCATTATCCATCATTCTGTTGAATTAATGTATGGCCCAATTTAAAATTTAAATGATACATTTTCCCCCAGTGTATTCCTTTACCCAATTATATCAGCATGTGAGCATATTTACGTTTAGATTTCCAATTTCACAAATCCAAACTTACTCTCTCTTCCGTTGTCTCTATGGTTTAGGCGTTGCGAACACGCTTCATAATGCCAGGGTGCCGGGTTCGATGCCAGCTGCGGGCCATGCGCCTTGTGTTTGTTAGAACAGTGGTAACGAGAAGCTGACCGTCAAAAAAGCAACGACGAACTGCTGGACGTAAATATGCCTAGACAAACCACAACAGCCAAAAAATGCTGGGGTTGGTTAAGGATACACAACTAACTTTAACATTAATTCTTTTTTCCTTGTCCACCACCGCCCACCAGTCTGTCTGTCTGTCTGTCTGTCTGTCTGTCTGTCTGTCTGTCTGTCTGTCTGTCTGCCTGTCTGCCTGCCTGCCTGCCTGTCTGTCTGTCTGTCTGTCTGTCTGTCCTATGTGTGCCTGCCTGTCTGTTGTCCCCTCCAGGCTGTTACCTGATAGTTTGATCACCCCTGATATTTCATATCTTATCCTAAGCGGCAGACCAACGATCAATCCGAGATACACCTTACAGTTAGGGTACCCGCCAGGCTGGCTCACCTAGCAGTTCTGTCCGGGTCAGAATACACTATCATTTGCCTCCCATCCTACATTCGATTGCCAGTGCACAACCGATTTCATTTTGTTACACCACAACATAAACACAAAACTCCACAGAACGGTCCACATCATGCCATGCGCCAACTCACACTACAGCAGAGTCAACTCAGACTACAGCGGAGTCAACTCACACTACAGCGGAGTCAACTCAGACTACAGCGGAGTCAACTCACACTACAGCGGAGTCAACTCACACTACAGCGGAGTCAACTCACACTACAGCGGAGTCAACTCACACTACAGCGGAGTCAACTCACACTACAGCGGAGTCAACTCACACTACAGCGGAGTCAACTCAGACTACAGCAGAGTCAACTCAGACTACAGCGGAGTCAACTCAGACTACAGCAGAGTCAACTCAGACTACAGCGGAGTCAACTCACATACAACGAAGTCAACTGACACTACAGCGGAGTCAACTCACATACAACGAAGTCAACTGACACTACAGCGGAGTCAACTCAGACTACAGCGGAGTCAACTCACACTACAGCGGAGTCAACTCACATACAACGAAGTCAACTGACACCACAGCGGAGTCAACTCACACTACAGCGGAGTCGATTCATACTACAGCGGAGTCAACTCACACTACAGCGGAGTCAACTCACACTACAGCGGAGTCAACTCACACTACAGCTGAGTCGATTCATACTACAGCGGAGTCAACTCACACTACAGCGGAGTCCTCACACTACAGTGGAGTTAACAGAAAAGTCCCGCAGCCCCACTCTCGCTGCCGCGCATGCTTCGTCTTAAGACTTCTGGTCAAAATGGATGATAAGCGTGGTCGTTTTTAGTTGTGACAATTTTTTTGTCTATTGACTATTGACGGACGTTGACTGTTGTATGTTCCTTCATTTGTATTCATGTGTAAACTGAAGGGATTTCGTTTTATCGACCAGCTACTAAGCTGAGAGTATGGCGCGACACTGTGAGCTGCGGATTTCATTTGTAAGGTTTTTCGACTGTGACCAAACGTTTTTTTATGGACTGTAGATTCAGAAAAGTACGCGTGGCATGTTGTCACAGTATTGGTGGTGCTTAATGTGATTACAATTTAAGGGATCGTATGTGCAACGGCTGATATGTTTGTAACCGATCCCTTCGTCGATGATGATCTGCATTTCTAACGTCGGACTGTTTTTCAAAAATTCTTTTAGCACTTCTGATCTGTGTACTCCGTTAGTGTGTGTTTCAAGTGTGTCCTAGGTTAGTTTAGTCTGTTAGTTGGCCTTCCTTACGAGCCATAGGAAGTAGATAATAAAGTAGGTCCCTGACACCCCGCCATTTTAGTGCAATCAACCACACGCCGCGGGCACAACAGGGAGAATAAAATATTCCACTTGAAATCTGCAGCTCACAGTATAGCATCAAGCACCTATCTAGAAATGGAACATTTTTACAAGCAAAACCCTTTTAGAAACATAACTTTTCGGAGCATCAGCGATCAGCGGGTCATGGACAACTGTGGCTGCAAGTACACATATCAAGAATAATGTCATGCACTATCAGTCTGTCAAAATACAAATCGCCTTTAAGTAAGTGAATCAAACTTTCGGCGTCTCCGTAACTACGGAGCTGTTAATGTAGTTTTGTAATTCTGATATACCAGGTTGATTCAGCTGCAGGCGATGTGGTAGTAGACCGCTGTGCATTATTTGCGACATGGTTTCAGTATCGACCTTTCAGGAAGCAGTGACAAGTTTATCATTATCAATCAGCAAGTACTTTACAGAACGTCGCTCTCTTCACGGCACGATTGAAAGTAAACCCTTTTCCTAGCCAGCTCTCCAGCCCCATGTGCTTTCAGTGAAGGTGCATCTTTAATGTCCTGTTTCGATATTCGCGGAGGTCGACCCCTGCCTCACTTTCTACAAACTGCACCCTTCATCAACGTCTTTTCCAAACCACCAAGACGTTTGATGCGGCCAAATTACTCAACATAAACAATTGCCTAGTAAAACCACAAACAGCCAAAAAATGCGCTGAAGGATAGTTTGGACTTCCTGCAAAGAATACACAACAAATCTAAAATAATGCCATAACACTATATCTGTTTGTCAATGCACACACAATAAATTAAAATGATGAAGGGGTGTCTTCAAGATAAGAACATGAATTCTGAAACATGTACTACTTGCTACATGCTCGACGATTGTTCAACAACGTGCTTTTCGAAAATATAGCATGCGAATTTCACGTGCTCCTCTCTCTTCTTCCCTCACTCCTCTCACACCCCTGTCCTTATACCTCTTCTCATTTCTTTCTTCTCCCTCACTTCCTTTCATTCATTTCCATTCATCTCCTCCTCGTACTCCTCTTATCATCTCTTCCAGCTCCACTTCCTCTCCTCCCCTCCTCCCTTTCTCTCCTCCCTCATTTCACTCGTCCCCCCTCTCTTGACTTCCTTCCTCACACCACTCCTCTCCTTACCTTTACCTAGACGTTCACCGGAAATCTACGACTGCTAGATTGTGGTGTCGCTTACCTCACTGATATATAACACTCAGCGGCCGCCGCTAGGTGGCTGTAACAACATCCCTGCAAACCTGCCCACTCTCTCACACATTGTAGAGCTCCTATAACGAGATTACCTCCGTGCCATTCTTTCCTGAAAGTATATCACCATTTCCTTATGGAACACAACCAGCATATTATGGAGAAGTTAGCCTTTCTTACATGTGCTTGAAAGGTTGAAGCTGGAAAGGGGAGTAAAGGGAAGTTGGGGTGGTGATGGTAGAGAAGGTTAAGGCAAAAGAATAAACCAGATCAGACAGAACTAGACAGGATAAGCCGTTTTCTCAAAATGAAGTCTGCTGCTAATGAAACACACTGTGAATGGGTGTGGTGGGTTGCAGGCGTCCTCGACGATGTGGATTTCGAGTGAGGGCAACTACATACACTTAGAAAAAGATCAAGGGTAAGATATTGGATATTTTCTTTCCCAGTGTGGGTTCAGAGAAAAAACAGAACAGACTCAGGACCCCCTCCCCCCCCCCCCTCCTTTCCCCCTCTTCCAAAAGAAAGTATGTCGTAGGAGTAGACTAAGTAAGGGCACCCTTCGGAGTCGAAAGAGATTTGCCTGACAGGCAAGCGACTAAGATTCTGTATTCAAATAAGCCATATCTGTCAAAAGGATGTGCACGCAATACTCAGATTCTGAAACAAGACTAAGGTCTGGAAGTGGACGAACACCCAGAACGTTCCGCATGAGTTTGCCAGTGGACGCTTTCATTGGCTGTAAAGTCCGACAGAAAGTTCCGGTTGGTTATCCATGACTTTCGTCAAGTTCCGGACTTGAGTTTTGACTGCACATCGATTTTTCAGAATATGCTTATCTGTGTGCAGACTGTTGGTTCTTCACCTGTCAGGCAGATCCATCCTTACAAATGAAACCCCTCTAGTTTATCGCCTTTTACGACATGCGTGTGGGTCTATAATGTTTTCTTTGTTGTGGTTTACAGCTAGGCTGCGACATCTGCGCCTTTTTTTTTTGGCTCGCTTTTGTGGTTTACAGTTAGCCTGCGATAGCGGCGGCGAGATGCTTAATGGTAATGTCACGGGTAATCTTTCTTTTCGTTTGCCCTTGAGAGGGCTTTTGGCACTTTGTGTTGTGGTTCAAAGCTAGGCTGCGATATCTGAACAAAAATCTTGAGTCTTGGTCATTTAGAGGTATAGTCAGCTTTACTTTCAACTGTTAAAACACAAAAGATGCCTTAGGATGCGATAAACAAGTAATCTTGTGCCAACCGCATTTTTAGGGAAAAAAAAAATTAGCACGCGGCGGGAAATCGAACACTGGTCACCCGCGTGACAAGCGGAATACTTACAACTATACTACAGAAGACTCAAGATTTGTGTTAAGATATCGCAGCCTAGCTTTAAACCACAACACACCTTGCCAGCCGCTCTCTCAAGGAGGAACGAAAAGAAAGATTACTCTTGACATGACCATTGAGCATCCGCTTCCGCAGGCTAGCTGTATACCACAAAAGCTAGCGAAAAAAGGCGCAGATATCGCAGCATAGCTGTAAACGACAGTTAAGGGCAAAAAAATTAAATCACCCAGCGTGGATTCGAACACCGGTTACCCGCATGACAGGCGGACTTCTTACAACCACGCTACCAAAGACTGAAGAAGTTGGTAGAAATAAAATTATATAATAAGGCTAAATTCAGTGATACACACAGTCAAAGGTGGCCAATCAAAAAAAAAATTCCGATCTGGCAACGAAACAAATAATGATTTAATCGTTGCTGGAGCTACGTCGTTCGTGGCAGGTGCAACATTAATACCTACAAACGCGCCCAGATTCAAACGCAACGTTGTGTGAAAATTTGAAAGCAATCGGTTCAGTAGTTTCCGAGTCTATATGGAACAAACACGGTAAGTTACCATTTTAAAAAATATAGATGGGACTGGTTTTATAAGCCCTTTCGCCCCTGCAGCCTACAAAGTTACAAAGGGTAGTTGATCTTAACGTTATTGGATTGGAATGGGGGCCGTCGTGGTGTATCGGCTAGACGCTGACCTGGGGATCAGGTCCTGACCAAGGCCGTCTTAACGTGTCGTTAGCCCGGTTTGGTGACGTCAGCAGCATGGCCCGTCAGATGGAGACGGTTATGTCCTGACGGTACCAGATTCTTCAGAAACGACCTTGCCTGTCAGGTCGACCCAGCCTTGAACCAGGTAGACTCCTGGAGAGTCAGGGTGACGGGCGTGATGCTGGCGACATCACCGACCAAGTGCTGATTGATCTATAAATTTAGGTCTAGCCCTATATGCCCAATACGCCTGAAGGCGTGGTAAAGTGGTATTTACTTTACTTTTACTATATTTGAAAATAGCAAGGTATACGGAATATCTTGTGCTTGTATTACAGTGGGCATCTGTGGTTTAGGAATTGGGAACGCACTTCGTAATGCCGAGTTGCCCGGTTCGATCCCGGCTGCAGGCGATTAGACAGCAGACCGCTTTGAGTTTTCCTATAGTGGTCACGAGAGCCGACCCTTTACTGAGTAATGGCACACTTTTAAATGTACAGTGTCTAGTGAATTCGCAAACAGCCGAACATGTTTGTTGTTGTTGTTGCTAAGGGTTACTGAATAACACCATGTAAAGAACGCACCTAACTTGAATTGCATGGTCTTCAGTGACAACATGTGCATAACGGGCTGCATAATTCTGGTAGATAGACAGAAAAATAAATCCCACACGATTAAACAGTGCGGAGACTTACCTGTGGCTTATTAAAATTGTCTTGTTTAAAAATATTCCTACTGCCACGTTGACTGTCTTGGTTTGTTTATTGATTTTCCGCATGATCTTGGTGCATATGACAAGACGGTCAGTTAGAAAATAATGAGCAGCGTCTTGTGTCCACAGCACCGGTGGATTTGTTGCCACGGAGCTAATTGTCATTGTTTCGCAGTTGTTTTTCTTTTATATTGTAGGACAATGGAATGTTTACTAGATTTCCCTGAACCATGGCTGTGATAAAGTCTGTCTGTCGGTCGGTCGGTCGGTCGGTCGGTCGGTCTGTCTGCTCTGTCTGCTCTGCTCTGTCTGTCTGTCTGTCTGTCTGTCTGTCTGTCTGTCTGTCTGTCTGTCTGTCTGTCTGTCTGTCTGTCTGTCTGTCTGTCTGTCTGTCTGTCTGTCTGTCTGTCTGGTCTGCTCTGTCTGTCTGTCTGTCTGGTCTTTCTTTCTGGTCTGTCTTTCTCTCTGTATGTCTGTCTTTCTATCTGTCTGGTCTATCTATCTAGTCTGTCTGTCTGGTCTGTCTGCCTTATTTCACCGCATTTTGCTGCCTTCACACCAGGCGTATTTATTTACAGTATAAATTCTTTCTGACCTCATTTCATAATATGCTGACAATAAGCCGGTTCCTTGTGCTGTTCCAGATAATCCAAGTTGATTCTAGACATTCTGTTAAAAATTTGCCATCGTTCCTCCCAGCCTCCGAAGCATTGTTAACACCCAAATCCCACGAAATTACATCATTACTGTCCACCAAAATGACTTTAAATTGTCCAGTCGTTCAGTCACCCTCTTTCTATATCCCTCCAACTCTCACTTCCTCTATCTATCTGTCACTATTGAACGATCCATAATTCTCTAGGCGGGCCGACACGGAAGTAGCTCAATTAAACTGAAATTTGCAGAAATGAGGACTTGTCATAAGGTCTCAAGGTTCAGATCAAGCAGGAAGTCGCATTCTCATATAACGAGTTTTTCTCCCTTACTTGGCTTTCTTTGGTTGACAAAGGGTAACTGTCACGACACAGAGATACTTTAATACGTTTGGAAGGCTCTTCGTAAAGATCTCACATCTGCGCCTCCAAATACTGTCTCCTGTCTGTCACTCAATGATACCTCCGTATAGTTCACCATTCTTCTATATATCACACATAGAAACGTCTATATATATATTTTCTGTTTTTCACCCACACGAAAACCCGTATTAACAGTTGACAACAAGATGAAAGCACTGACACAAACACAACTATACTTTACTAATTTTAGCCTTCTAAATACGAAAATGACACTACAATTTATGGATTCGCTGGTGTTTGGAGAATTCAAAACTGGTTATGTATGAACTACTTAGTTTGCATACAGTACGAATGTTAGCATTTCAAAATGTCATATTTTTGATTTCAGAGTTAAACAGTTTGTGTAAATTGCATCACCCAAATCGAGACAACAATTGTTTTAAAAACATGATAAAGTCAGTAAAAAGCAAGCTTTCGAAGTGTGAACAAGTAATTTAATCTCTTTAGCTTAAATGTAGCAGAAGGGATGCTCGAAATGTGTTAACACTGCTGATGACTTTTGTTATATTTGCGGGGAAATGAGATGTGCAAGGCAAAAGGGTCGCAACGCAATGTTGTTAAAGCAGTCCGACTGTGTTTTTTTCCTTTTCGTCGCTTAATCAGGACCAAGGATTAGGCCTGGACAGCACACATAATGATAAGTACATGTGAAAGAAAACATCTGAAGTGGATGAGAGGGGCAGATATAATGATGCCCTTTGCAGGTCCTTTGGGAGACATGGTATCCGCCTCGAGTGCTGGAGATCCCGGGTTCAAACCCCTGGTGACGGCTGGGAATTTTTTCACCTGGACTTCTAGTAATTTTCCCTGGTCTCTATGCAGTAAGATCGGAGACCCGTGTGTATTGCTGCACACCTAAAAAAAAATCCCTTGGCAGTTGGGAATGAAAAAGAGTAGCCTAACGGGGCTACCCGGGCAACATTTGGAGTTAAAAGTCTACCCAAAGTAGTTCAGGATCCTCGCCGGTGTCACAGAGTTCGTGCACTGCGCTGAGATTCAGGCCTGAGTTAGAAGTATTCCGGAGCACTTATGGGTTACACACCAGTGTGCCATGATGTTGATCCGTCGACTAAACTAAATTAAAGGTCCTATAGTTTAGAGAGAACCAAGCAGTCAGGTAAATGGCTGCTATTTTTGTAGGCTTCCAAACGTGTCAGGAGTGGTTACAAGGAAAAAAATACGTGGTGGAGGGGGGGGGGGCGGTACAGGGAGACAGACTGTAGTGTACCTGAATATACAATCAGCTCTCTGACCAGTTTCACACGGTCAAAGACTTTCTCTACCCAAACTTTCAAAAGACATTTCCATTGCAAAGTTTACAGTCTTTCCGTATCTATTACACGCTTTACTTCCATGTATCTCAGTGTCTGTTTAACGCTTTACATCCATATGGTTTTGTAACTTAGTAGCTATTACACGCTTTACCTTCATGTATGTTAATATCCAAGTGTCTATCGAACGCTTTACATCTATATATATTAGCAATTCAGTATCTCTTACACGCTTTACCTCCATGTGTTTTAGCATCTCAGTGTCTACTTAACGCTTTACATCCATAATTTTTAGCATCTCAGTGCCTATTACACATGTTACCTCCGTATATTTTAGTATCTCATTATCTGTTATACTCACCTCCACATATTTTACAGTCGCCTGTTTTTCACGTGAACATTGTATAAGAAAACATTGATTTGGGTTCCGTTCACAGAGAGGACTATCTTTTTTCCTGACAAGTACAGTTGGCTTTGGCCTCGCCCCATTATAACAAACAGATTTAGTTCTGCTGGAACGATCTGGAAAGGAGTTACACTTAAACTCGAAAGTATAGACTTTTTTGCACCAAGATCTAGGTGGCTCGGTCTTTCTGCGGAGAACGGCTAGCTGCTCGCCGAGAGCCTCATGCAATGCACGGAATAACTTTAGCAACTATGCTGATGATCCTTGAGGGCCGAATGGAAAGTTAAGTTGTCATAAACTGTGCCAGTTAAGATGTTACTGATGTCGATCATCATCAATAGGCAGGTCGTTTACTGGCACGTCTGAAGTCTCCTTTTCTGTTGCCAATTATCCAGCCATGTATGCTTTCATAGAACAGATCTTTAGTGTCCTCGATCCACCTGCGCGTTATTTGTCTCTGCCTGGTTTTCCGGAAATTGTACACTTCATCGCCGTTCTTTCCAGACCACACATGACGTCTAGCGTGGCCAAAATGCCTCAGCTTTCCGGACAGGATACTGTTTGTGACTCAAAAACCCATAGATGCTTAGATCATGCAAGGTGTCAGTCCTCCCCCCTCCCCCTCACCCCGCCCCGATCCATCCCCAGTTTATGGCAGTCTCTTTTTTTTTTCCAGTAGCACTTCAGTCAAAAGCTCCGATTTTTTTGTTTTCTTAAGTGACTGAGTAAAATTCCATGACTCATATCCATCAGTTGCCACGCCTAAGATACGAGGAGAAGTCAATAAGCAAGTCACAAATGGTTATGGGTTGGCAGGAAAATGTAGTGGTGGTTTCTAAAGGTGCCATTAGGTGACAGCAACATTGAACTTTATGTCTCCATTCGTTAGGTGGCGCTAGGTGTTGCATGCGAATTCGCAACACAGAAACAAAATAGCGGCTGTACTTACTGAGTATACCCTCAAAGAACAACGTGCCCGATTGCGCTTTTTTTTTCTCTCAAAAGGGTTACATGCAAAGGGCATTTATAAGGAAATGCTTCCTTTTTAGGCTGACAAATGTTTATCCCATGAACCGATACATAGCTGGGTAAAAAGTTTTTATCGAGGACGCTGTAAAATTGCTGATGAAGTCCGATCTGGTCGTCCTTTTGAGATTACAACAGACGCATTCGTGCAGCGGGTGGAGATTATTAAAGGTGAGAGGCGAAAAATGATTGACTCTGATTGACTGAAAACAAAGCACACATTTCTGTGCAACAGGTTTGGGAGAACTTGTAGAACGATAGAACAAATGCATCAATCTTTGTGAAAATTATGTTGACAAATAAAGGGACAGTGTATGTGTTAAAATAAGCGATTTTTTAAGTTGTTACCCTTTGAAGATTTTTTTTTATTACATCTATTTGTGACTTACTTATTGACTTCCCCTAGTATATGATCTCAATTTTGTATTACTTAACTCGTTTGCTAGTGTTGTGCCATAGGTTCCTCGTGAAGTTTGTGAATGCCCACGACAGACTGTCGTGTGCAAAAGTCACTGTGAGGTATAAAGAGTTAATGAAGCCAGGTCTTTGTGTAACATGGGTACACGCTGGCATTCTTGTTGTATTGACGGGTTGTGAGTGTAAACACTTGAGCCACTTAAAGTTGTGAAACAGAGGCTGCTTGATATTAACGGGTGACTGCAAGCTCCCCGTGTTGTGTGGGGAATGTGAGACCCACATGATGCTGACCGCTATTGGCGAGAGTGCGTGCTATTTAGGTCAAAGTTCGTCTAAGTGTGCGGACATGTGAGCGAGTTCAAGCCATTTAACTGTGCAGTTTTAATCTGTTGGAGCTCGTAAACTGTCCGGATTACTGTGGTGGATCATGAGTTAGAATTCATTATTCTGTCAACATGCTTTTCTCGAATGAACGGTTGTGCGGCCCATGTGTTCTGGAGAACCGCGCAGTTGCGGCTATGTGGCTAGCTGGTTGAAGTGCCACCAGAGGTGTTGTGGTAATTTGTATGTGGTGGAATTGTGATGGGGAGGTATTGGGGCTGGTCAAATGGATGTTGATCAGTGATACTTTTATGAGAGAGTGTGTAACAGACGGGACGTCTGGATTCTTCTCACCAAGTGGTGCATTTACCATCGATCCTTGGGTGATAGGGTCTCTTAGAGGGAGAACAGAGTTTAAGTCCTCATTATCATGTAGCAAGTCCTTTGCTAAACGTCACTCTCATCACGGTCTGCCTGAAAGAAGATAGACTTCTCGCCACCTCTGGTGTACTTTCATATTCACTTATATCATGTACCGATCTTCTTGTTGTTCGGCCCCTGCTCCTCTTCTTGGCTGCATGCCTTTTGCTATTCTTTTTCCCAATCCACCATGGCGCTTGATATTACAACAAATATTTCAGCTTCCAAGACAAAGATGCTGTTTATTAGCCAATCTTCCTTAATGTTCAGATCTTTTGAAATGTCAGTATTTCAGTCTATGGCATTCTGAGAATCTGTGTTTAAGTTTAAATAAAAAAAAAAAATAAAAAAAAAAAAAAGGAAAAGAGCCCTTTTGCACAACTTGAGGCGTGTTGGGTATATGGACTAGAACAATTTATCGAGGCCTAAGAGATGTAGTTTTACAGAAGAATGCTTAGAATACCTTGGACAGCCAAAAAGAACAACCAAGAGGTTTTGAAAGAGGCGGGAGCCCGAAGACAACTTATCACAGACATCAGAAGGAGACAGTCATTTTTTTTCGGCCATGTTATGAGAAGAGGGAAAATAGAACATGTTGTGACCACTGGAAAGATCTGTGGAAGGAGGGTTAGAGGAAGACAACGAGAGAAGATGCTTGACAGTCTTGTTGCATGTCATGGAGGTGTGTCGGCACACGAATTAATTCATGCTGCAGAAGATCGCAGATTATAGAGAGGCATGATCGCTCACGCCAGTCGGCAAGGCACCTGATGAGGATGATGGTTAGCCGTTGCCTGTGAACGGTAAGCTCTCGGTACCACTGTCGGAACTAACACAAGACAAATCGTCCGCAGCTGAGTTCCCATAGAGTTAAAGTAAAACCTAGGGTAAAACAGTTCGAGGAAACAATATTTCTGGTCGGTTATTTCAAAGAAAGCAACCACCCACAAAAGGACAATGGCGTCAACACTGCATGAATCGATTCTTCTGCACAAGACAGCAACAATTATAGATCTCTTTGAAGTCGTTTTAGTGCCCTTCGGTTCTCTCTGTTCCGTATATTATTTATATATATATATATATATATATATATATATATATATATATATATATATATTTTTGAAATAGTATCTAAATTCTTTTCTTCTTCTTCCCGTTCATCGGCTCTAAAGTTGCCTGGCTCGATAGCGTAGTTGGCTAAACCTGACTTCGCGACGACCGGGTGACGAACTCCTTGTGGTCCGGGTTCACGCCCGGGGGTAGGCAGAAAAGCCACATTTCTCCCAAATTTACGGTATTTATCACGGAATTAAGTACCGAGCCAAAGGGTTAATAACTCATGGTTTCTGGTGTTCTGGTTGTTCGACCACTTCTGATCATGTTGCAGAACTTTATTTTTGCGTGCACAGTTCTTCAACAAATCGGGTATATTTGTATGCAGACTGTTGGTTCCCTGTCTTCAGGCTAGCGAAGGGAAGGATGCACGTTTTCTCTCCTCTGATAGAGGATACCCCTGCCACACTACCTACTACCACCACTACTACTACTGCTGCTGCTGCTACTACTTTTACAGCTACCACCACCACCACCACCACTACTAGAACCACCACCACCACCACCACAACAACTACTACTACAATACTACTACTACTACTACCACTACCACGTCAACCATTACTACTACTAGAACAACCACCACCACCACCACTACTACTACTACTACAATACTACTACTACCGCCACCACGACAAAAATTACTACTACTAGAACCACCACTACGACCACCACTACTACTACTACAATACTTCTACTACTACCACCACCACAACTATTACTACTACTAAAACCACCACCACCACCACTACTACTACTACAATACTACTGCTACCACCACCACGACAACCATTACTACTACTAGAACCACACTACCAACTCTACTACTACTACTACAATACTACTACTACTATCACCACCACGACAACCATTACTACTACTAGAACCACGACTACCACCACCACTACTACTACTACTACAATACTACTACTACTACCACCATCACTACTACTTCTTCTTCACTATATCGTCACCGAACGCATCGGCCTTGGTTTAGACACAGTTGTGTATATACTCTGGGAGCAATGAAAAAATTGACTTGGTCTGGCTGCAAACAAGGCTGCATTCTTTTCCTGTGATATAGTGATTGTTTTCATATGTTTCCGTCACGCCCATGTTCTCCTTCTCTCTCTCTCTCTCTCTCTTCTCTCTCTCTCTCTCTCTCTCTCTCTCTCTCTCTCTCTCTCTCTCTCTCTCTCTCTCTTTCTCTCTTTGTTACACGATTCTTTTTCTTTCTTCTGCTCCTATGATCTCTGCCAATCTCTACCTTGCGTTCGTCTTCATGTTAACGTTTCTTCCTCTTACTTTCACCCTTATTTTATCCTACTCTCTCCCTTATTTTTCCCTTCTCTCTCTCCCTTTCTTCCTAATTTTCGCCTTCCCTTACTTCATCCCTATTGGGCCTCTTCCCTCTTTCTTACTCCTTGTCTACATTTTCTCCCGCTCTTTTACTCTCATCTTTAGTTTCACTCCCCCCCCCCCCCTCCCCACCCTCCTTTTGTGCAGCACTTGGCGTGCGTCTTTCTAAGTAGAGAAAAACAAAAGTGACAACAATTAAAGTCAACACTTCAGTCAATGCATGCACCAGTCGACGTTTTATCCAAAGGTTAAAGGTTGTTTAAGAAGCCGCCCCACCAGTCAAGTCGTTATATTATCGGTAATCGCCCAACGTTAACATTTTCTGTCGTCGTTGTCGCTAACATTATCTCGTTAACTTTGTGAAGTCGCTGTAATGTTGAAATGATTACTGCGAACATGTCCTTTGTACTCTTTGCACTCTATCTTATCTCTCTCTCTCTCTCTCTCTCTCTCTCTCTCTCTCTCTCTCTCTCTCTCTCTCTCTCTCTCTCTCTCTCTCTCTCTCTCTCTCTCTCTCACTCACTCACTGTCTCAGTGGGTGTGACTCATTTTTCGCTCATTCTCTTAGTTTCTTCATCTTTCAGTCTCTTTATCTCTTCCCTTCGCTTAGTCTTTCTGTCGATTTCATTCTTTTTCACCTTTCATGTCCTCTCTTTCGGCGCCAGTCGCTTAGGCGTTGCGAACGCGCTTTGTAATGCCGGGGTGCCGGGCTCGATCCCAGCTGCCGACGATTTAGTCTTGCGTTGGTTTCGACAGGTTGTACCGAGAGCTCACCGTTTAGAACATACAAATATAACCAGAAAACCACCACATCGGAAACATGCTGGGACTGGCTCTGCATCGTCATGTAAATAATACGCATGTAACTTATACACACACACACACACACACACACACACACATATATATATATATATATATATATATATATATATATATATATATATATATATATATATATATATATATATATATCTTTTACTAACTCGTTCATATGTGTCGGTACCCGGGGGCTCAGCTAACTTGAGGCCCTTCCGATACTCTTTGAGAAGCCCTGGAAAGACACACCCCCCCCCCCCCCCTCCTTTAAAAAATCTATTGACGCCCTATTTTAAGGATTTGTTCATACATTTCAATTGTAATAATGCGTAGTATGATATTTACTTGCCAATAAACACGTATCAATAAAAAAAAAGTGCTATTATTGCTCATTTAAACTAAGCTTAAACCCCTTCAGTCCGCATCCCGAAAAATTTTAAGCCGCCCCCCCCCTCCCCACGACCCCATGGTTTCTTCGTAGCGGCACGCCTGAACCCATTATCTCGGTTGATTTGTGGAGTCAGTGCAATAATACAGAAATTACAGGTTTCCTGTTCTTGTCTGTGTGCTCTCTCCACCACCCCCGCCCCAACCACACACACACACACACATACCGTCATTGTCTCTCGCTAATTATGACAGCCTTGAAAATGAACAGATGAGGTAATTGATTAGAATTATCCGAAGATTACACGTCATTTGCGAAGAGCATCTAGAAATCACAGTAATATAACCTTTCACGGCGTCGCTATGGCTCTCTTGTTAACTTTGTGGATACGCTGAGGAGGCTACCGCTATTATTTCTTGGTCTTACTCTTTTATCTTATATATTGTTCTTTGCTCGCTTTGTCTCTCTCCCCTCTCTCTGATACTGACTTCCACTTACTGTTATTTTCTCGTTCCCACTTAGTCAATATTGAGGCTCTTTCTTCATCTCTCTCTCTCTCTACTCTCTCTCTCTCTCTCTCTCTCTCTCTCTCTCTCTCTCTCTCTCTCTCTCTCTCTCTCTCTCTCTCTCTTTCGTGTGTGTGTGTGTGCCATTTTTTAGTCAGTCAGTAGCATGTCCTTTGCAGTACCTTGGTGCCACAACAACCTCCCGGAAAACTTCTCGATCACAAGCAAGTCCGATACACCCATCTGGAGAACATCCGCCACATCCTGCACCTATCTTCTCTTTGGTCTTTCTCTTCCTGTCTTCCCAGGCACATACCCCTCCCATGTTGTTCTCTCTAAACTGTCGTGACGTTTCATGTGACAGAATGTTCTTAATTGTCCTTGTTTTATCGTCTTTAATAGCCAACCTTCTTCAATATTCAGTTCTTGAAGTATTGATGCATTTGTTCTTTTCCTTCATCATCACCAGGTGCCTTGCTGACTGGCGTAGTCGATCATGCCTCTCCATAATCTGCGATCTCCTGAAGCATGTATTAGTTCGTGTGCCGACACACCTCCATGCCATGCAACAAGACTGTCAAGCATCTTCTCTCGTTGTCTTCCTCTAACCCTCCTTTCACAGATCTTTCCATTGGTCACAACATGTTCTATTTTCCCTCTTCTCACAACATGGCCGAAAAATGATGACTGTCTCCTTCTGATGTCTGTGATAAGTTGTCTTCGGGCTCCCGCCTCTTTCACAACCTCTTGGTTGCTCTTTTGGCTGTCCAAGGTATTCTAAGCATTCTTCTGTAAAACCACATCTCTGAGGCCTCTAGAAATTGTTTGGCCTGCCTACCGATTGTTCAGAATTCACAGCCATATGTTAAAACTGGATGTATATAGCAAGCAAGAATTCTTTTTCTAACTCTCAATGACAAGGATATATTGCACACGATGTTTTTCATTTTATAAAATGCAGTTTCTGCCTGTCCTATTCTGTTTCTTATCTCAGTTGTGCATCTTCCATCTGATGTTATCCATGTGCCCAGATACCTAAATTTCTGTACTTGTCCTAAAATAACACCATCGACTTTTATTACACATTTAGGAATAATTTGTTTCTTTGATACCACCATTACTTCTGTCTTCCCATTATTCAAACTGAGGCCCATTCTTCCACTTTCTAACACGACAATGTCTATCATTTCCCGTAGTTCTTTCTGACTTGTTGCTATCAAGACTGTGTCATCAGCATAACGTAAATTGTTTATATTGTGCCCACCAACCACAATTCCGGTCATGTCAATTAAAGATCTCATTATATATTTACTGTATATTGAAAACAAATCAGGTGATAGTACACATCCTTGTCGTACGCCCCTCTTTATGCTTTGAAATGTACCTAAACAGTTGTTAATTCATATAGCTGCTGTTTGCTGCCAATACATATTCTTTATTATTCGTAGATCTTTCCCATCAATGTTTAATTTTTCTAACAGTTTGATTACTTCTTCATGCTTCACACAGTTAAAAGCCTTTGTATAGTCTATGAAACATAAGTACAAATCAGTCTTTACTTTTATAGCTCTTTCTGACAATGTCATTAGGATGTATATGGCATTGTTTGTACCTTTTCCTTCTACAGATCCACATTGTTCATCGCTGATTTCTGGTTTAATTTTGTTTCGTATTCTTCTCATAATTATTCTCAGTAAAATCTTAGTCAAGTGACTCATAAGACCTATTGTGCGATGGTCTTCACATATTATAGTGCCTGGTTTCTTTGGCAAAGCTATAAATATGGATTTTAAAAGATCATTTGGAATATACCCACTATTATAAATATCATTTAAACGTTTAGTTATTATTTCAATTCCGAAATCTCCAAGTTCTTCGATTTCTTCCAGTGAGATGTTGTCTGACCCGGGTGCTTTTCCTTTCTTCATATGATGTATTGCATCCTCAACTTCTGCAGTCATTATTGGTGGACCATCATTGTTGGTCTGCAGTTCTACATCGGGTCTATTATTATCATACAATTCCCCTATATACTCTGTCCATCTGTTAATTATATTACTATGCCCCATTAATAAGTCACCATCTTTTGATTTCAAACATCCAGTGCTGTTACGTGAAATCTTTCCTGTTAACATATTTATCTGTTGGTACATGGAATGTGAGTCTTTCCTGTGATTTTCCCCAATCTCTGTACACATTTGATTCAGCCAGGCTTCTTTAGCCACTTTGCATTTGTTTACTATTTCTTTTTGTATTCTCGAGTATTCTTCTTTATCATTCTTTTTTCTTCCTTCTTTCATCCATCAACTGCAGAATTTCGATTGACATCCATTTCTTTTTTGCAACTCTATGGGTTGGTGGGATTGTCTCTTTAGAGGTCTGCTGAATTGACTCACGCAACATATCCCACTGTTTATCAATAGTCTGTATAATTTCCATTACATTATACCGGTTTTGTACAGTGACATTGTACTGTTCCCTAATTTCTTTATCTGTTCTAAGAATTCCTAAATTTAACTTGATGTTTTGTGGTGTTTTTCTAATGTTCTTTAGTTTTATGCTAATTTTCCCTACAACTGGAACATGGTCACTAAAGCAGTCTGCTTTTGGTCTAGTTTTAGCTCCAACTAAGCTGCTCCGGAATCTTCTTGAAATCAAAATATAATCAATCTGATTGCGGACATTATCACCAGGACTTTTCCAAGTCCACAATCTTCGAGGATGGTGTTTAAACCAGGTGTTACCTACTATCATGCTGCGCGAGTCTGCCCATGCTAATATTCTGTCACCTCTCACATTCTTTTCTCCTAGGCCATAGCCACCCGTTATTCCGTACAATTTTTCACTTCCTATTTTCGCGTTGAAATCACCAAGTACCATTGTAACTTCACAATTTTTGCATTGATCGACATAGCTCGTCATAAAATGCGTCAGTATCTTCCTCTGAACTATCTGCTGTTGGGGCATAAATCTGTCCTACGTTGATGTCAAACCGTCCGCCGCGAAGTTTTACTAATAGTACTCTATCTGATATTGTCCAAAATCCTTTCACAGTTTTTGAGTTCTTTGGATTCAAAATAATACCAACTCCCTTACTATATTCCTCCCAACCCGAGTAAATAATTATGTACTGATCAGAATACTTTTCCGCTGCTTCTGGCCATCGCTTTTCACTAATTACTAATATGTTGATGTTTATTCTCTTCATTTTCATCTTGATGTTATCCAGCTTTCCTTTTTGTATGAGTGTTCTGACATTCCATGTACCAATGTTCATGATGTTTCTACCATTTACTTTTTCTACAGTAGCTGGATGACGGTCGGGTATCACCCATAGAACATGGTGCTCCCTACCGGACGATGTGATTCCACAGGAATCCCCATTCACGTTGTTATCTGAATTTCTTTTATTTTGAGGCATGATTTACTTGGGATAGTACAGCGGTGGTTTCCCCTTGCCTTCCGCCGGTTTGTATATGGTTTGTCCCCAATACCTTTGCCTAAAGAGATTTACCCTGCAAGGCAGCAGGGAAAAGGGGGGGGGGGGGGGGGGGGGGAGGTTATGGCGTCTCTTACCCGCCGATGGCCATGTCGTAGAGTTTTGAGGTATTTTATAGAGTTAACTGTCCCACCAACTAATTCGCCTCCTCTCAATGACCATCACCTGTTTTGGTCTACGGCCACTTATTCAATATATTCGTGGCTAACCTCTATATCTAGAGGCCTTTTCACCATCCTCTTTTTCTTTACCCGTGATATTCTTAGAACCCGTCTATAACATTTGAATTCAAAGGCATTTATGCGCAGTTTAGCTGGTTTAGTAAGTGTCAAGGTCTCACAGGCGTATGTTGCAATGGAAAAGATTCTTTTAGAAATCGAATTTTCATAGTTCTGTCTGTCTCACTCCATAATTTAATAAGTTGTTTTAACCCTGTGAAAATATAGTTAGTTCCTTCGCTCATTCATTCTGTTTGTCTCTCTAAGTCGCTGTCTCTTAGTACCCCCCCCCCCCCCTCCCCCCCTTCTATCACCGTCTATTCTTTTTTTATTTTTTTATTTCACGCTAAGGCTATCTTATTCTTCACCCCTTCCTCTCTCTCTTTCTTATTTAGTCTCGTCGCCTCCTCCGTCCACCTATGGACCACTTTTTTTTTTAAGTATCCAGAAGCTATGAGGTGCGGTATTATGAATATCGCAACCTTTCGGCCTTGATTCCATAGTAAATACCGTAAATCTGGGAGAAATGTGGCTTTTCTGCCTAGCCCCGGGCGTGAGCCCTGAACACAAGGAGTTCGTCACCCAATCACCGCGTAGTCCGGTTTAGCCAACTACGCTAGCGAGCCGGGCCTATGGACCACTTCCTCGACGTCTGACTGGGATTTAGAAAACCTGAAGTTATCCACCAATGACAAATGAGATAATGCACTGAACCACGTTTAATCTAACGCTGTTTACGTTATTTGAGAAGCCCGTTTTCTAATCAAGCGATTGTTACTGTAATGCGCTAGAATATCCTACCTTTCGTGTCCAATGTTTTGGTTCGAATCCGCACGGAGACACATATTTTATAATTGATCTTATCTCCCGGATTGACTCAACCTAAAATGGTTACCAGTAAATGCCATGGAATGTAAAGTTGGCCAGCCGCGTTGTTGGCCACACTACTCATAGAGTCCATAGTTTTCCAAACGTCGGTCTGGCATCATATGTCCACTGAGCAAAAGGCTCGGGACTAAGTCCTTTACTTCCTGACAACGAGGAAAGCATATCATTTTTATAAACTGAAATAACCATCAGTTTTAAACGTTTTATCGTGATTTAGAAACCCCATTGACAGGAAATCCCGATGGAAATTGATGAGGTACTATGGGATATCGGTGAGTCACCGTGGCGTAACGACTAGACGCTCACGTACGGATCGGAAGGTCGTAGGTTCTCTCTCTGGCGGAGCCAAACTTTTTTCAAAAATGACCTTGACTCCCAGGTCGACCCAGCCTTGAGTGGGTACTAGATGCATTCCCGGGAAGTAAAGGCGGCCGGCATGATGCTGACCACATCACCTATCTTGTGCCGATTAGTCTATAAAAATATAGGTCTACCCCTATATGCCCTATACACCTAAAGGCGCGGAGAAGGGACCTTTACTTGACAATGGGATCACACACACAATTATTAAGTAAGTAAAGACAGCACATAAAGACAAGAAATGTCAGGTTACTCATAAGGGAAAAGTAACAGGTACATTTGAATAAAAAGAAAATTTGTGCGACAGCATCACGTTACAATAGCATCCCTGAAGGAGGAGCTTTAGGCTATACTTGTGACTAGGTTAATGTGCACCATATAAAATGGCTTATCATTGCTCGACACCAAGTAACCATGAGAAGGACCCTTGCAATGTTGATGCGGTCAAAGGAGACGGACGCAAATATTGTCCTGACCGGCGACGAAGTCGTCTACCGGTGATCCAATGGGCTACCGGGTCGCTGATGTGCATTATCAAGCACTAAAACATAGTTTGCAATCCCTTGAGCCCCTCCCCTAGGAAGTTTATGGGGGCTGCACCCCCTCCCCCTCCCCTCGACTGCCCACCAATATTTTCTTTGTGTCGGTGTCCACGTTTTAAAATAACGGTTTCCACGCTGTCTTCAAATTGTCGACTTTCTCCTGGAAAGCACGGCGGTGACAAATGAATTTCAAGCTGTGAGCAGAAAGGGCTATAGACACGGCGTCTAATTATCACCAGAGACTCGACAGAGCCACAGGGACTGACAGAATACACACAGCTCTTCAAGACCTTCCCAGGTGCCATATCCCCTTAGGGAGTAAACGGAACTGGTTGATGGAAAATAGTAATTTCACGGTGAGAATATTGCAAAGTTTAACAGTTTGTTTCGCGTGCGGAAAGCTCCCTGTTCGCAGCATTGTTGAGTAGAGAAGTCTAAGAACCCTGTGGGAAAAGACCTTTTACTCCGATAAACTTTAATTTTTAAAAAATTCACTCGCCTTTTGGTTCAGAGGTAGAGTGTTAAAAGTGCCCCTGGGGAGATTATGTTTAGATAGTTGTCATTACTGAAACAAAATGTGAAGACTTTTCGCTGTTATAAACTTTTAATTTTAAAAAATTCACTCGGCTGTTTGCTTGGTTTTAAAGGGTTAAAGTACCACTTCAGTAAGAAAGGGTTAAAATACCACTTCAATGAGAAAGGGTTAAACTACCACTTCAAAACTGGCACAAGGCAATTATGGTATTATGAACAGATCAGACAAAGTTATGATTCTACGTGTACCAGCGGAAATAAAGAAGCAGGGAAAACATAGAAGTAGGGGAGATAAAGGAAAAATGTGATTAGTATAAAATGTAATAGTTCCCCGCTAAACAGCAAAAACAGGAAAGTAAAGAAAAGACAGGGGTTTTTCTGCGCAGAGATCCTAGAATATTAAACCAGAACCCAGACAATGAATATTTGTATCGTGAGTTACATGACGACAACTAACTATATGGGTACATACACCTAGACGAACCACTGACTACTGATCCTAAATTAAATGAAGCAAATAAATTATAATCACATTAAACAGCTGTTTATTTTACTGAACTGAACACAAAATTAACGTATACGTCATAAATAATACATTAACAAGAACCAACGTGCTCGACCAGAATCTAAAGCGATCATCAGTTAACAAGCAAATATGATAATGACACCATACGCTCAGCGAGATTACCCCAACAATGGCAAAAACCGAAACATATTTAAAATGTACCTTAGGCTTCAATATACCACCAGACCAACAAATCACTTATAACTACCTGCCATCCTAGCGAGAATACACTCCGACATATTACACAGTACAACTACTAGAGACTTCTATTTCAGGACTAAATATGGAAACATACCACCGCAGTGAAACCAGCTTGACAATCGGTCTTCCCCTGCAGTCGCCCGTACCCATGCTTGCTAGCCCAATGTGCAAAGCCGCAACAACTATGTCGGTGTTCTGCAGAGTCGGCCCGGAAGCCAAACAGAACGCTAAGAGACTAAACGAGGTCTTTTATTAACTAATGGTTGGCCAGGTTTCTTCTCTTTACCGTCTAAGACTAATAGCTGTTCCTGTGGCCTCTTTGGCATGTGACATACGCCTTAGAACAGGGCGGAATCGACTTCGCAGCCACATGTACAGACAGTCTGGGATAAGCGAATCAGCCATGTGCACATGTGGATGACACCTGAGAGAACAGATCACGTCCTTCAAAATTGTCCTACATACATTTCCAGACAAAACTTCTCGCCAAGAGTGACACTGGCTGAAGCAAACTTAACGGGTCGCTGAGTGAATTACAAGAGACGGTGAAGTTCATACTAGAGACAACATTGCAGATATAGAAAATCTATTTCCAGCGAACGAAACAAGAAAGAAGTACCACTCAGGAGAGAATATTTTTGGATTTTGCATTCTTATTACCGACATCTTACGTCTTGCGCTCTCTTAAACATTTACTTTCAAAAAATGTACACTCACGTATTGGCTGGATGGTTGTGAAGTAAAGTGCACCACCGGAGAGAAAGTTTCTGGATGTTTTTTTTTTTTTAATTATTATTATTTATGACATGATTCTGGGAGATGTAGTCTTGGAAATTTTCTCATTTTTTCTGTTTGTCTTTGATTTTGTTTCCCTGTGTTGATATCTGGCGTTGCTCCAATGTAACGAAATACCCACACCATAGAATCGTTATTCTTCTCATAATATTTTAAATAATAATAATGATGATAATAATATAGTACTATGCTGAGTGTCAAATAAATATAATACTCTTATATATTTTGAATAATATGAAGTTTATGTAAACAAATACTTATGAGAATTTCTGTTCACGTTTAGGTGGAAAAAATATTATTTTAAAGATCAAACCATTTCATTTCATGAAATTTTGAATACACAAATAAAATGGAAAGTCATAAAATTACTTCAACATAACATGATTGAAAGGCTAACGACCAGTTCTGTCGAAGTTGGTATTTTCGTACTTCTTCTTCTTCTTTCGTTCGCCAAGTATTTTCGTACAATTTTGTAGTTTTTTTTAATCCCTTTCGAGCAAAAGCTGTACTTTTGGTACCACACCTGATATTTTGTTACATTTCACTTTTCTCTCTCCTTAACAATATTAGGATAAAAACATCACTAATCTGTGAAGACTTAAACAATAAATGCAACGATGAGATCCAAGTTATTGCTCAAGGGCATTCAAAACACCATTGGAAGCCGCCACAGAAGCCGTATAGCAAAACTGAACGGGAAAAACAAATCAGTGATGCAATGGAAATATAATTTCGTTTCTGATCAATAATGAGGCTAGCCGTTTGCATATAGGTTTTTCTAAGTCGCATTAACTGTTTTGGGGTTGTTGTTGTTGTTGTTGTTTTTTTTTTTTTCAATTAAAAATTACAAATTTGGTTCTCCTAGTGTGGTTTGATACTTTGCCAAGAGAAGCTTTGGTTCTATTCCCAAAAATATTTCGACAGCCCTGCTACCGACCCCTGACCTAGAATATTAACCTCAGAGATATAGTTCTTTATACAGTTTACGTGACCCGGCTCCGACCCCGGAAGTGTATTAGCGTTTGAAATTCCATGGGACACATCAGGCTTTGTCACGCCACGGAAAAAAAACGACTAAGTAATGATGCATTGAAAACAAAAGACAGTCATATGTCCATATACCCTGGGGTTGAAGACGAAATGCAAGAGATTGCATGTCTTATAAAAAAAAAAGGAAACAAAGTGTAATAGGCTGGAAAAGGCTATCAACGATTTTATTTAATCTGGTTTAAAAATGACAACGAGAAGACAAAAGCAGTTAGTCTTAGACATAAAGATGGGGAGAAATCTGGAAAGGTCTGGCCACTGGGTATAAAAGACTTTGTTGTTTAGTTTTTCAGCGACCTATTTGATTTCCGGACGGACCCTGCGAAACCTACCTAGCTGCTGCTGCTTTGCACAATGGGCCAGTCAGCAGGTATGGCGACTGCAGGGAAAGGCCGTGGTCAGACTGATTTCGCAGGTCACGGTACGTTCAGTTGGTTAGATGGTTTTAGAATTGATTTCCATTTTGTATTCTTGCTAAGAGATTGTTGGATAGTAGGTCGCTTTAAGTGATTTGTTGGCATATTGAAGCTTAGCGCATGTGTTGAATACGTTTCTATTTTTTGCCAATGGTTGAGGTAATCTCGTTGAGCGTATGGTGTCATTATCATATTTCCTTTTTAGCTGGAGGTGATTCATGTTTTAGACTCTGATCGAGCACGTTGGTTGATGGTTGTTAGGGTCGTTATTTGTGGACCACGCTGATGTTATGTTAAGTAAAATAAACAGCTGTTTAATGTGATCATAATTCATTTGCTTGGTTTAATTTAGGATTTCCTTTTCTTTATCTTTCCCCTTCTTCTCTCTCCCCCTCCCCCTTCTTTCTTCCAGCTAGCACAAAAGTGAAGGAGCAAAGGTACATTTAAGGAATTTAAAACGCAAAGGATATGGAATGTAAGGTAGTCGTTTATATTCTTCTTCTTCCGTGTATCTCCCAATGGAGAACAGACCCTCAAAAAATTCAAGCCAAGTCGTTCTATCCTTCGCTATTGCATGCAGCTCACCTACATATCCTCACCATGATATTAACTTTACTCTCTTTCTCCCTTTCGCATGTGTTTTTGGATTTTCTTTATCTATATGTTCCTGTGGGTTCCAGTGCAAAGACATTCTAGTTATATTGTTCTCAGGTATTATCAGCGTGTATCCTATCCAACGCCAGCGTCTTTCCTTCAACTCTTGGTCCACTGGAACTTGTTTGGTACTCGTCCATAGCTCTACATTGGTAATTCTGTTATACATTTTAATTCTCTTTCTTTTGCTGTAGGCACCAGTTAAAGAACGTTTGTAGTTTCTAGTAATTGTTTTAGTTGTTTTCCGTGTTTCCGCTCCATACAACAGTACTGATTTGACATAAAAACTAAAAATTTCAAATTTAGCATATTGTTTTGTTTGAATATCCCCAAATTTCTGTCGCATATATAAGGTTATTGTATATTGAAGTCTGGTGACCGGTATCCTTCATCGCCACCTTTTACTTCTCAGACAGTGTCTAGCCTAGTTTTCATTGTATAAGATTCGATCGAGTCCATAAGCCAACTTACCACAAGGGCCAATCTCCTGCCCTATTAGCTGTCCAACTCAAGGTATCACTTATATCTGTGGTCATCTTCGCGCTGGTCGGCCCCTGCCCCTCTTTCAATGTACTATTAGTCACCCCCCCCCCCGTTCCATATTAGACTGTGGTTCTTGATATGGCTAAAATATCAGAGGTCTACTAGGCTAGTGTTACTTAAGGAACACCAAGGTCAGTTATGCCACTGGTCGTGAAATTTCTCAGCCTCGTTACAGGCAACACTTTGAACAAATAAACAATTTTAGTTTATAAATTAAGAAGAAATATGTGGATATGAAAATCGTTTTCCATTAGTATCAAAATGTATGGTTAGTCTTTTGGCTTCACTCCAATCCTCTGCAGCGGAAGAAAGAGTTTTATCTTTGCTTATCAATAATAATAAACGAAATCGCTTTTATTCGAAGACTTCAGCAAGAAATGAATTGATGAGATTAAATTTATTGCTCCAGGACATTCGACCCTCCACACGATGGCTTTATACTGTGGTTATCGTGAGGTATGGGACTCACAGCCCATGGCGGTGACGAGTGTGACTAGCAAGACCCGCTCGCATTTAGGGGAAAAAACAGTCTTCCACAATTATAGTATGGGAGTTTAGCAAACCAAATACTCAACAAAAATTATGTGTACGAATTTAAAACACACTATCATCACTACAGATAACCGGATACGGATCTTAGTTGTAACCATAGCTTATTTAAACAGGTTGAACATTTGTGTTTCCTCTTCACCATACCAATCAAGCGCAGTAATTACTTTGTTGTGATGCAGTATAAATAGAACCATTCATTCTTCTTCCCCGCGTTCACCTGCTGTAAACTCCAGCGGAAAGTCCTAGTTGTTTATCCACGTATGGACTCTAGTCCTGTCCCAGAACTCGGGTTTTGCGTGCACACCCGTTTGACAGATTTGACTCATTTTTATGCAGACTGCTACTTCCTTGCCCCTCGAGCAAAGGCACTCCAACTTCGAAGAAAGCATCCAGAGCTCGAGCTTTACAAACGCTGGTCCTCCAGTTTCAAAATGACGTTCATCTCACTCGTACCATCTAGCAACCTTCCTCTCACGCGGTCAAAACACAAATGACTTTGTTCAACTCTTAGGAAGTGCTTTTGGGTAGGCAGTGGTTCCATTCTTGTTTTCCCCACAATGGGACACCGGAACTAACGCGGGGAAGAACCCTATTAATTGCTAAGTTAAGAAATGTTTTACTTGCGAGAACTGCTACTTACACACAGTTGGTGTGATCATTACGGGTGCCCTAACGACGTTTGTTGGGGTTGCACGGGGTATCTGATAATTGCAATCAAAACTGAGATTTGTGTGAGCAGTTTTAATTGGGGCACTCAGTTGGCTACACCAGTCTGATCTGTCTTGCAATCTGATTATGGGGGGGGGGGGGGGGGGAGAAAGTACGGATTGCGGACATTATCTTTTCAGCGCCTCTACGCTTAGCATGCTCTCCTTCCAAGGCCTCATAAAGTGCATGCTATTTCGTAGCTCCATTGTCAACACTAAGGAGATTGCTAAACAGAGCTGCAATCGTTAGGGGGAAAAAACCGTGTACCTTTAAAGCACACGGCAGATGGTTTAACAAGCGCCACCACAAATATCACCAAACCTCAAACAGTTACACGAGACAGAGCTTCATTAGCGAACCGGCATTGCAGGCACGTCTGACTGAAACAATTAGCGACCCTTCCGTTTGTCAAGGTCAACCAGCACGGTTGCAAAATCTCGCAAAATCTCGCCGTTTGTTATGGCTTCCGGCTGCAGCCATGTTGAGACAACCAGGGCTATTTGTTTGCGAATTATTGAATTTGTTTGCGCGCATGCAAAGCTCTGGGTGGTTTCTGGTTACTCTGATTGCTTTGATTTGTCTCTTATGCATTTGAAACCCATGCTGTTTGCTCACAGTTTTTTTTTTTTTTTTTTTTGCAAGAACATTTGGGGTTAGGAGTTAACTTTTTCGATGCTTAAAAAACCACATCCGTTCTCTGCTTTACCCACACATAGCAGGGGCGTCAACAGCTGGGGTTTGTATGTTGCCTAGTGAGTCCCATATCAAGCACAACGAGGACTGAAAAAAATAATAATAATAGCAGAACGTATCGTACCGGAAAGGAGGTGCAGGGACAGACCAACTCGAAGATGGCCACAGGATATAAGTGACTTGGATATTAAAGTCAGTAATGTGGGAGAGCTAGCGAGAAACCAATTTTTTGGATGGGGGAAGGGGCGGAGGGGAGGGAGTGGCGGAGGGGAGCAGACTGTGATGTAAAGGCGGCCGGTGTAATTAAAAATTCCACATCACCTACTGAGTGCTTATTGGTCTATAAAATATAGGTCTAGCCCTATATGCCAAGTACGCCTTAAAGCGTGGAAAAGAATCATTTACTTCACTTTTGGTAATGATTTTCTTGTTTAATTTGATCTGATCCTTAATTTTTTTTTGGGGGGGGGGGGCGGGGGGGGGGGGGGGGGGGGCCCCCGTTAAATCTGCTGCCTGGCTGATTGTCTGCGCTCTAAGTATCTTCAGATGTAGATGGCAAATACTTTCTGTCCGTCCATGTGAGAAGCTGAGCTGCCAGGATGAGTTAAGTTGAGTCCAGAATTGACATCCCTGCACTTGGGGCATTCCCATTCATGCCTCATCCTCACCTTCAGCAGCCAGCGCAGAGTTCCAATACTGATGGTACCGGTCACAATATGGTTATATGTCCGTCTTGCCTTCCTTCTGAGTGTAGTGAGCCGGCCAGACCTTCGGGTTACACCCAGGTGCCTCAGTCTCTCCAGGCCATATGCAAAGTTGTTGTTAGGGCAACAATACTGGTGTTGACTTGTTCTAATTGTTTGCTCTTTTGCGTACCTCACCCAGGCAAAACGTCTAGACACACAAACGTATATTCGAAGCAAAATGATAATGTTGCATTCGTTTATTGTGGCACAACAATAAAGTATTCCGTCGATGTCCAAAGTTCTCCCTAGTCGATGCTCACGACAGCCTCCTACGACATGACGACAGTTAAACAATGGTTGTAGTTACCTGCCAGTCAGGACATTAGAAGGGATAATGGCGTCTGAATTATCATAACACAAAAGTTCACATCACACTAGACATTGTCACTTCGATTCAATTCTTCTCAGACGCTCGAGCTTTACAAACGCTGGTCCTCCAGTTTCACAATGACGTTCACCTCACTCGTACCATCAAGCAACCTTCCTCTCACGCGGTCAAAACACAACTGACTCTATCTTTTCTCTTTGTTGAAACCTTCCGCTCAAGTCTCGTGCTTTTCCTGTGTCTCTGTTCACACAACACGCGATAATTGAGAAATGCTTTTCTCCCTGTTTGTCTTATTTCCCTGACTATTTTACCTTGTTTCCTCACTTGGGAACTCTCAGGAAATTCCCTCGGCATTCACCTCATTACACCATAATAAAATTCTTTCCCAACTGATTCCGTTGCTTTTCCCCAAAGGATCTTGACCACATCTGCCTTGTCATGTATCAATTCACCACCCAGTGGTGCAGA
Organism: Candidula unifasciata; assembly: GCA_905116865.2. Classification (NCBI taxonomy): domain Eukaryota; kingdom Metazoa; phylum Mollusca; class Gastropoda; order Stylommatophora; family Geomitridae; genus Candidula; species Candidula unifasciata. The sequence goes on from CAJHNH020008465.1 coordinate 1,062,975, forward strand.
TCCAGCCAATCTGTCTGCCTGTTCATTACCACCACAATGCTGGCATAGCCTAGAGTAAAGATCCAAAGTTTGTTCACTACCCGTGATCTTTCCAGTGAAGCTTGCCACTCTACTCGAAGCATCCCTGTCTTCACCATTCTCAGCATGCTTTCAGTCTGTTACAATAACAAAATGTGTATGCATCTTGTGTTATAGCCACCGGAGAGATGCAGTTACCGCCTCCACCTCCATTCTCATGCTAGATGTCGTGGTGTCATTTGCTAGGATGTCTTGCACGAAAGATTTTCCCTTGGCTTTCGCTACGAAGAGAGACTCTGTGGAAAGAAACTGCCGATTTCGGATAAAACTCAGTGTAGTGGGGTAGATCCTTTCACCGCGATCCTCTTCCCTTTAGCCCTGCAGAAATACACATCTTTATTTAATGAGTAATTGAACGAATGCATTGAAATCATGGTTATTTTCTGTTATTTCACCACATCACGCTGGCTTCGAGATTCGGTAGGGAAATCCCCAGCCGTCCCATAGTAGAAAGCGTTTTCATGCTAATTCTATTGCACCCATCCATGTTCTCCCCTTAAAGTTTTCATTCCAATTCCTTTTGACAAATTAAAAAATCAACCACGTTCAAACTGCTGCTAGCTAACCTAAGCTGGCAACAGTCTCCGGCTATATTTGTGGTTTTGCTTTTTTGCGCCACTTTCGGGGCTAAAGTTCTGGTATTTGCACGGTCTCTGGGCTGAATGCTTCTTTCCTCCAAGACAGACCGATCATTCCCTATCCCGTGGTCAGCTGTGTTCTTCTTGCCGTTTCATTTCGGATATTTCCTCCTTGGTTTCAGCTCCTTCTGATCTTGCCAGGCTTAAAAGTTTGAGTATTTTACTTTGCCGAAAAGTACAAAATGAATTTTTGGGTTTGGATAGACCCAAAATGTGATGACGTCAGATGCAGAATATTAGCATTACTCGCATTACTTGGGATGGTGCAAAATGAAGCAATGTGCATTATCCTAGGGTGCACTGGAGACACCTTTTGAGGTACCTTCTTGACTTCCCTACCATGAACTACAGGATCAAGATCTGGAGGGCTTGTGCATAACTTAAGGGCAGCTCAGTAATGAAGCACCATTTGGATACCAGCGTCTAAAGCGCCCAATCTCACATTCTCCTGTGTCGTGACGCTCGATAGGAACTGTCGGGAGCAGAATCCAGCTGCTGTCAATGCCAAGGTATGCGCGCTTATCAGTGACAAGTCAGATGAGACAGATGTGGTGATCTTTACATACGGGTCCGTTATACGAGGTCATAAGAGTGCATGGGCATTTACAGCTCGCTCTTCAGGCAGAACAGTTAAGGAAGCCAGGGGTGCCTTGTCCATGACCACCAGCAGCATGACGATGGAGGAGATGGCGGTGACACAGGCTTTCAAGTGGCTGGGATTCCAGGACTATTCCCGTGTGTGTGTGCTAAGTGATTCTTTGAGCATGATCCGGCGGGTCGAGGCAGGCTGGTTACGCAGACAGTCACTTGAGTCGTTGCAAAATTCTCCTGTGTTGGCAGTTATTTTCATATTCGTCGCAGAACATGCAAGCGTTGTTGGTAATGAGAGAGCTGATAGAGTGGCAGGTGCTGCATTATTTGAAGATGGCCGGCCCATGGATCACGCAGACATTGTCATTGCCCTTAGAGAGAGAGAGGACGTTCTGAGGATTTTGGAAGAAACGTGTCCACATCACTGCTAAGAATAAGCGAATTATGAGTTAAGCTCGCAAGCCAAGCATGAGAAGCACACTGTACGCACACGAAGTATCGTTAACCAACATGAAAAACTGGTACTATTAATCTCACGACGCTGATGAATCTTTTGAGAGAGGGAATCTGGGCGTCTATGACTCATAACTCCTTACCCGCCATTCACGGAGACTTCCATAACTGTAGAGCCAATTGACTTTTCAATGCTAATGATACTACAAGCAACCTCACGACTTCACAGAAATACACGAACAAACACAACAGCTAAATTTCATTCAAGCAGACCCGTAGCCATCATGTCGAATTTACCTTCAATTCAATTCAGTCTGATGCAGGTGCGTTAATACACCAGGATGAACCACTAGAACAAATATCAAGCCCAATCTTCCTTAGCACAGATCTCGCACCTGACTGCACCACGAAAGCAACAGCAGGCTTTCATTCGAGAAATTTGCTGATGTTGGTGTCAACTGCGGCAGCTGATGATGGAGCAGATTGCCTTCGGTGGATTGTCTTAACAGATGTAAATGTCACAGGCCCCCTGGGATTCACAGTTTACTAGAATTGGACTAGTCGGAAGGAGGGGAAAACGAATCAAATGGTCGCAGGTGTTGTGATACTAGAAGCCATGCAGTGCCGTGGTGATCTATGATGTGTGTTCGTCAGAGCTCTCGGTGTGTTAACTACATTGCTGGTTGATTTAACCTGCCTATAAAACAGATAGTTGGACCCTTTCTCACATCCACTGTATCATTTATTTAATCCATTGTGAGATTTATCACACCTGTTACGTTATCTATCACATCCACTGTGTCATTTATTTAATCCATTGTGAGATTTATCACACCTGTTACGTTACCTATCACATCCACTGTATCATTTATTTAATCCATTGTGAGATTTATCACACCTGTTACGTTACCTATCACATCCACTGTATCATTTATTTAATCCATTGTGGGATTTATTACACCTGTTACGTTACCTATCACATCCGCTGTATCATTTATTTAATCCATTGTGAGATTTATCACACCTGTTACGTTACCTATCACATCCGCTGTATCATTTATTTAATCCATTGTGGGATTTATTACACCTGTTACGTTACCTATCACATCCACTGTGTCATTTATTTAATCCATTGTGAGATTTATCACACCTGTTACGTTACCTATCACATCCACTGTATCATTTATTTAATCCATTGTGGGATTCATTATACCTGTTACATTACCTATCACATCCACTGTGTAAATGATCACATATATTGTTTATTTATTGCATCCCCTTTTTTATCACTTAGTGTAGTATATAATATTATAGTATAGTAATAGTAAGAGTAAAGTAAAGGGGTGCAGAGCATAGCAGAGAAGTAGAGTAGAGTATATACTACTGTTCCTGCTCCTGCTCCTGCTGCTGCTGCTGCTGCTGCTGCTCCTGCTGCTGCTCCTGCTCCTGCTGCTAAAAATAATAATAATTATTATTATTATAGGTATAATAATATTAATACATTGTATTTATTGAAAACCTTTTGAACCTCATTACCCTAGAAAATTTAATGGTGTGAGGGATGGGTAAGTTAAGGTTCCTTTCCCCATGTCATTGCGCCGGCTATGGCCGATGCAATCGCCCTTAAAACAAACGGTGAGTTCCACGATAACATCCCTAAACAAACTAGGTCACGTTTCATTCATAAATTTTTTAGACTCGTCTGCTGTTGTTTGGTTTTTGGCTTGTCTCGCATTTACGCTTTTCTTTCGAGAAAGAGAGTGCCTGGGACATAGGTTGCAGCACGCTCTAAGGGCATTGTATGTTAGATTCAGTTTCTACAAAGTTTTGTAGTGTTAAAAGCGCTGGCGTACTTAAATATGCAACACGCGATATCAGCGGCATTGCCGAACACCTCCGTAGCAGTGTGCCAAGGCCGGGTGACTGAGTGTCGACTAATCATAAGTGAGCTAGCGTGTATATGGGCGGTCGGTGGGGAGATTATCGTGGAACTGACCAAACCAACTATACTGCGATATCCTTGGGCATTGAGAGTTACGGGTCAAGGTTCAGGAACCCAGGGCTGCTGAAACTGAAAGCAAGGACCCCTAATTGATGGTTACAATGTGGGAGAGAATTACATCTCCGCAAGGAAGCCGTAACAAAGTAATGTTACGTGGCAACTAATGGACACTCGTTCTCGCGAAAATCGAATTGATGCTAGCGAGATTCACTTATCATTTTTGGTACTCGACCTTTTGTGTGGATGCAACGACTCTCAAGGTGCAAGGGGAGTGGGAGAGAGGGGAGAGTGACGAGATTGAAGGAAAGATAGGGGGTGAGAAAGAGAGAAAGAGAAAAAAAAAGGAGATTGAGACGGGAATGGAAGAGTGAAAGAGAAAGCAGAAGAGTGAGAGAGGGAGAGAGAAAACATACGCTAGAGAAATATAAAAGGCAAGGATAATTGGACAAGGAAAAGAGGGACGAAGAAAAGAATATTCCAGAATGACCGAAAAAGGAAAATGCAATCAGAGTGAAAGAAAAAAAAACGAAGCAAGAGAAACACGGAGAGAAAGACAGAAATGAATAAATAGAGAGAGAGAGAGAGAGAGAGAGAGAGAGAGAGAGAGAGAGAGAAGAGAGAGAGAGAGAGAGGAGAGAGAGAGAGAGAGAGAGAGAGAGAGAGAGAGAGAGAGATAAAGAGAAATAAGAGACCCACATAAGTAGTGATAAAGATGGCTATAAAAAAAAACTCGCCTTTGACACATATTAAAATGAATTTAAAATGCATTTAAAATGAAGAATTGCACATGACATGTTTCTGCCGACTGTATCAATATTGAAGATTTTTTTTTTTTTTTTTTAGAAATCATGTGGTAGGTGCGGTTTGTACAGAATTATGATGAGAACAATATGGACAATGATAAAACGTGATGGATTGATCCAGAATGAAAGTACCCTGTGAAAGAGCTTGGGGAATAGATTGTCGCGGCCCTTAAAAGCGCTGGTATCATATATAGGAGACCCAGGTTGGCATCTTCAGTAAGGCGATGCATTTTCAATGGAAACATATCTTTACCCGAGCATCAGTGAAGACCGCAATATGTCGGGCTTTAATGTCATGGCTGAGAGAGTGATTAGCCCTTCCCCCCCGCTGCCCTAGAAAAAATGGCGGGATTATACCGACAGGCTGGTGATATCCCGTTTTCGGTTCAAAATATTAGTGCGCTGTCCCTTTTTCAGCTGAAGATAATAGTCGGATGTCCCCTTTTTCAGCTGAAGATAATAGTCGGATGTCCCCTTTTTCAGCTGAAGATAATAGTCGGATGTCCCCTTTTTCAGCTGAAGATAATAGTCGGATGTCCCCTTTTTCAGCTGAAGATAATAGTTGGAGTTAGCGGATATTGTGGACCAAGCCAGGATGAGGGCCAACGCCATGGCCAGTCCTACCGTCACCCCCATGCGCTTCCTTAAGGCTGGGTAGATTTATAGAGGTAAAATCAACAAGGTCGCATACTTGTCTTTGCGAGGGACTGGTTACTGGCTGTCGACCCGCCTGATTTCGAAAGGTACCAAGAGTCAATCATGAAGACCGGCCTGAGACCTGACATAGTTCTACACTCTGCGGAAAAACGCCAGCTCATCCTGATTAAGCTGACCGTGCCGTATGAGTCGCGAATGGACAAAACTCATCTGTACAAGCTCGAGAAGTACGGGGATCTCGTGGACGGTCTGAGAAGAGACGAAAATACACAGCAAAATCATCGCCGTTGAGGTAGGTGCAAGAGGTCTTATCTCCACTACCATGTATGTTCTTCCCTGTGAATGTGCTAAAGCACTTGGGGTTGCCAGGAAACGAGCGTAAACGGTCACTCAAACAACTGGACGAAATTGTTGAAAGAGGTTCCAGATGGCTCTGGAGGCAAACGAAGGTCGTAGGGGACTAGTCTGAGTCCCTAGTGGAAAAGAAAGTCTTATCCCTTAAAAGCCAAAGTGTTCAATAAATGTCTGCCGGTGTCTCTCTGCCAAATGCTAAAGTCTAGCAAATGTCAAATGAACCAACCATAAGCTTGTCACTCTGGTCGTAAAGGTAGTCAGTCAGCTGATCTTATTTGTTACCGCAGCGACAACATAACATCAGTCTCACAGCAACTGTTGCCAAGTCACCATAGCGTCTTATCCCTATCGAGTCCGATGAAGTGCAGCAGGGGAAGATCGAGGCCTGGCTTCATGACCCAGGTCGGCCCGCCTTCTGAGATTGTGTAAAGAAGTTATGGGCCGAAACAATCGTCGATGAGGGATCACTCTACTTTTGATTGTTGGCCCCTGCTGTGAGGAGTTCTTCTTACTGGATGTCCAGTTTTCAGCTAAATATATTAGTGGGGCGTCCCGCTTTCAACGCAAGATATTATGGTCACTCGCTATTAAAATATGAGAAACATCGTGTGTCTGATTTGTCACTGGCGTGAAAAAACGAATGTTTTTTACTTATGACCAACCTAGTATCGTTAAAGGAAGCGCCATGGTGTAGTGGCTAGACGCCCCCTTGCAGATCCCAGGGTCATGGGTTCGGGTGCTGACGGAGCAGGACTTTTCTCAAAAATGACATTGGCACCCAGCTCGACCCAGCTTTGAGTGGGTACCAGGTACGGTTCGGGGAAGTTAAGGCGGCTGGTGTGATGCTGACTACATCACCCACATTGTGCCGATCGGTCTATAAAATACAGGTCTAGCCCTATATGCCCAGTACGACAGGAAGCGTGGGAAATGGTCCTTTACTTTACTTTACTATACTTTACTTTACTATACCTTACTTTACAAGAACGGTAAAGAAAAACGGCATTCATGATTTATTCATTGCGTGTGCACTCTCGCTCAGAAGGTGACCCCTTTCAGCCCAAGGTTTCAAGCCAGGCGTCCAAGGGAGTAATAACGATTATGAATAATCATGAGCGGACTACTTTCACAACGGATAAATACACTATAGGAATGACCAAACTGGGAAACCTAATTTCTGTAATATCCTTTTAACGTAGACTGAACGGGAAATGAAGCCATCAGATTAGGGGAACAAGACCTTGGGTCAGATATATCGAGAAACGAGCTACTGTTTTAGGGCATTTCAAACGAATTTAGAAATATAAGATAGAAACAACCAGTTAAGAAAGTATGACACGAGAGCAAGAGGAGGCCTACGAAGAATATGGATTGATAGATAACAGTAAAGACACATAACATTTATACGGGGAGCCGCTGTAGTGTAACGCTTAGACCCCAGACCAGGGCTATTTAACCGGCGGCTCGTGGGCTAGATCTGGCCCGTGGAAGCCTAGCAAGTGGCCCGTGAATCATTACCAGTTGTATTGTAGTAGGGATCTTTCTATGCTGTTGCTGGGGCCTCTGGCCCTTGACTATACCCGACTTTCACAATTCTGGCCCCTAAGTAAACTTGGTTGAATAGCCCTGCCCTAGACTGGATTTTTTTCTTTCTTTCAAATATGACCTTGGTTTTCAGGGCGACCCAGCCTTGAATGGGTACCAGCAAAGCCGTCCTAAGGCAGGGGCACGCCTGACAATTGGACAGCGGGCCCCTTGAGCTCAAGAATCCCGGGCTAATCTATTATATCAAGTGACTTGATATGAAAAAAAAAAAAACTTCATTTCTGTGATTGGTTGTCGAAGGGGCTCCAGCACATTGATTTAGCCAGGGGCCCATAGTGCTGTTAATACTGCTGTGGGTACCAGGTAAATCCCTGGGAAGTAAAGGCAGCCGGCGTGACGTTGACCACATCACCCCCTGGACTGTACAAATATTTGTCGATACGCCAGCGGTGAGGAAGCTGACCTTCACCTTACTTACTCACGTTGCTACGTAATTACAGCAGCCAGTATTATCCGTCGAGTGCATCACCACCAACTACTTTTAGTGTGTGGCCACAACGCATGGCGGTCACATTTGATGATGTTGATAATGATGATTTTAAAGACTTTAGTGATGAAAATCTTCTTCTTCGTCGCGTTCACCGGCTGTAAACTCCGGCGGAAAGTTCTGGTTGCTCGTCCATCTCTGGACTTTAGCCTTGTTCCGAGCCTGAGTGTTGCATGCACATCCATTTTACAGATCTGACTTATTAGTATGCAGACTGTTGGTTCCTTGCATCTCAGGTAGATACACCCCGACTTCAAAGGAAGCCCCCAGTTAGTCGACTCTTACTTACGACACGCTTTTGGGTAGTGAGTTTTGTTTGCCCTAGAGCCCCCACGAAGAAAGGATGATAATAAAGATAGAGATAATCGTAATGGCATTGACGATGATAATGCTGACGATAATGAGAATGCTTTTAACCAAGCTCAACTGGTACGAGAACTCATTTAATAATATAAAAAAAAAAAAAAAACCTTCTGTCTTCTGTTAACCTTAAAAGCACGTTTGGTATGTAGTTAACATCCAGGCTGCGATATCTACGCCTTTCACATGTGACTGAAACTAACAATAATTAGTGGACTGTTTCGACATATTTGACAAGTGGCAGGAGGTCTATCAGCTCCCAATGGGGTACCGAAGCCCACACTGACAGCTGCTGCTCTTAAAATGTACCTAAATTAGGATCGGCTTCTAGTAACAAACTCGGGCCCAGGCAGACCGCGACTGGACGTTCATTTATGAGTTTTAATATTTCACACGCCCGACTCTCTGTCTCAGGGGTGTCAAGCTGTATGGTCTCCTACACTCTCACCGGCGATATCCCGCGTTCCATATTACACGGTGTTACCGCCACTTTCAACGACCCCATAACATCTTCAGCTGGCCCTAACACCCAAATCCCTACCCCCAGCTTCAGCCTAGGCCCCAGGAGAGGGTGAACTCTACGTCCTGTCGTTCCAAACTGCTTAACATTTTGCGGCGAGCCTCAAAACACGGTGTTGCTCCAGAAAGGAATTACTAGTAACGAACTCGGGCGAAGCTACACAACAGCTGATCTGTAGATGACACCTGCTCGTGCTGGTCTACGTTAGAGGAGTGTCCCGGTGTATTGTTGTCTTCAGAAAGCTGTCAATGTTCCGTTTTAATCGTTGTTCTGCAAACAGCGGCCGCCGGCATCGCCTTTTCACTCGTAAGCTGGTGCGTATCTGATAGTCGTGGGCCATCGCAAAATATTATGGAGTCTGAAACCACGGGGCGTAGAATGCACTCTCTCGTGGAACCTAGACTCAGTGTGTGGAGTAGAGGGGGGGGTTAGGGTCAGGGCCAGTTGTACATGTTGTGGTCGTAACAAGAGCTGACATGCTGTAATATAGAGGAAGCGTAGTTTGACCGTTGCGACTTAGACTTACCCGACTGAAAGGTTAAAGACGGATAAATGAACTTCTAATCACAGTGTACTGGGTCCTACTTCGTTACTCAGCACAGTTTGCTGAGCCTGAGTTCGTTACCTTATCAGAAAAGCAAGAGTACCTTCCTCGTCGCCCGCCAAAGGGGACAGCTGAAATAAACTCATGTCCTACTTACAATCCGAGATGGCTATCGTATACGCACCGTCGCCGGCTGCCGCCCACTACAAACATTATACAGCGCAAAATATACAACTCTCAGACTATACAAAACAAAACAACATGACACCCCTGTGACAGAGAGCCGTGTGAAAGGTTGGGATGGATGAATGACATCGTGTTTGGGTCCGAGTGAGTGAGTTGTACCTAGGATTGATGTATATCAGCATTATAACATGAAACAGCGTCTGAAATTTAGAAAACTCAAAAGTTATCCCCACTGTCTACTCCAGGTATCAGTTCTTGTTATCGCTGATTTAACCTGTATCAGTTGATAACTGGCTTGTTTATTGGCTTTAGCACAGAAACGTACCTTCACCTTTTGACCTGGGCGCCGACAGAAAGAAATCATTAAGGATCTCAGTCTTCATATTAGACGTAACAGTCAGCTCGGAAACAAACCTGGGTTCGAACCCTCAGTAAGGTTGGGGATGTTTTTCTGTCGAGGGCAAAAAGTATAATCTTAACCTGCGCAGTCCGTGGCGACGGCACTGGCCATGCGACACTAAATCCTCAATCATACAGCCCACCCCCTCCCTCTTTCTCTGCCTATCACATGTGATAAATACAAGCATTAACGACACTTTTGTTGTTGTTGTTGATTTGTTGCCTGGGGGAAGAAAAGGGGGGGGGGGGGGGCTGGTGTCACTTCTCTTGGGACTTTCTAGGTTGCCAGGTCTCTGGGGGGGGGGGGGGGGGGGGCTGGTGTCACTTCTCTTGGGACTTTCTAGGTTGCCATGTCTCTGGGGGGGGGGGGGCTGGTGTCACTTCTCTTGGGACTTTCTAGGTTGCCAGGTCTCTGGGGGGGGGGGGGGGATGGTGTCACTTCTCTTGGGACTTTCTAGGTTGCCATGTCTCTGGGGGGGGGGGGGGGCTGGTGTCACTTCTCTTCTCTTGGGACTTTCTAGGTTGCCAGGTCTCTGGGGGGGGGGGGGGGGCTGGTGTCACTTCTCTTGGGACTTTCTAGGTTGCCATGTCTCTGGGGGGGGGGGGGGGGGGGCTGGTGTCACTTCTCTTGGGACTTTCTAGGTTGCCATTGTCTCTGGGGGGGGGGGGGGGGGGGGGGGGGCTGTGTCACTTCTCTTGGGACTTTCTAGGTTGCCATGTCTCTGGGGGAGGGGGGGTGAAGCCTTATTTAGGTGCGCAGTATTAACATTATTATTATTATTATTATTATTATTATTATTATTATTATTATTATTATTATTATTCATGTGTTCTGAGTAGCAGAGAAATTTAATATTTGAAATAGTATGAAACATAAACTAACATTTAAAAAGTTGGCCGTGTGGGTACCGGGGCCCTATTATGGGAAAAACAAGAAGAATACCACTGCCGTCCAAAATATACAAGCATGTCCTAAGAGTCGACTCAAAGTCGGAGTGTATCTGCCCATGCGTCAATGAACAACTAACTGCCCACAGATAATCCAGTAAAACGGATGTACACATAAAACTCAGCCCCTGGTACAAAGTTAGAGTCTAAATGAACGAACAACCAGAACTTTCCTCATGAACTTACAGCCGGTGAAAAAAGACGACGACAAAGAAGAATATTTACACAGTGACCATTTTTAAATGGTAAAGACTTCTTAGCCCCCTACACGTTTTTTAGGCGGAGGGTTTTGGGGTTTGCGCTCCCCCCCCCCCCCCCCAAGCCCGGAGCCCTTGAGTGCTGGCGCCCCTTGACTTTGACTACAGAAATTGCTTTATATTGATTGCTTGTGCAGGGTTGCGCGGTAACTTTGTCTAGGTTTTTGCCACATGTGTCTTTGGCCTTCTGATTGATTCCGTTGCCAGCCTCCTTTGTCTGGCCACACTTATCTTGCGCTATGAACCCCAGAACAAGATTGAGCGGGATTGCAGAAATGTTGCTTCTTTGTTATGCTTCAATCTGTTATGCCCGGTCAGGGATTGAACCGGTAATTCCTGCTGTTGGCTGGGAGTTATCGTTTCTTGGTGTCTTTGACTTGATCCCAGAGCTGAACGGGAAACAGTTATCTCAAGCTTTGCTAACTGATGAATATAAAACAGGATGGCACCAATTGGGACCCGTTATGGTTGTGGAGGTGTATCAGTAGAAGCACCAGCACGCAAAACCCGCCATGTTTTTCTGTCTTCCGCTTTTTGAACAAGTGTAAAATAACTTAGTTTTGTCCAGTTCTTTATTTGGTCATTCCAAGTTCTTCTTTGCCCTCCGCTTCCTCGTTTTTCTCACTTTTCCCCTTCTTCTTAGCACAGGTTTTGTATACAGCGAACATCAAGTTTACTACACAAGAGTCAAGGCGTGCATGTAAGACTCATTATCATCATCATCATCATCATCATCATCATCATCATCATCATCATCATCATCATCATCATCATGTGCCCTGCCAACTGGCGTAGGCGCTCATACGTCTCCACAGATCACGATCCCTGGTTGCCTGGAACACTTCTCTTGTGATGATATCCCTCGATGCCATCGTTTCAGCCCATCCAGCATTGTCTCTCTTGGTCTGCTTCTACCCCTTTTTCCACTTATCTGTCCAGTTGTCACGATGTTCTTTGATGTCTCTCTTCTTATTATGTGGTCAAAGAACAGTGTTTGTCTCTTTTTTACTGTTGTATATAGAGATCTACTTTCATTAGCTTCTTTCAAGCAATCGTTGTTAGTTACTCCAGCCGTCCAAGGTATTCGTAACATTCGTCTCAGAAACCACATCTCTGTTGCTTCCACATTCTTCCCAGTTTCTTCATTAACATTCCAAGATTGGCCGCCACACAGCAGAACAGATTCTATGTAACATTTTAGCACCCTCTTTCTGACATTAAATGAGAGCGATTTATTGCATCAGATATTTTTCATTTTTTGAAATGCAGCTTTTGCTTGGCCTATTCTGCTTTTATTCTATGTCACACATTTTTCATCTGATGATATGATTGTTCTCATAATTTATTATTGACTGACTTGGTCAAGTCTTTTTCCTTCAATTGAGATATAACAACCTGGAGTTATCTTTTTCTTTGATATAACCATTACTTCCGTTTTCCTAATATTCAATGAAAGTCCTTCCTTAACACTCTCCATCCCCACAAAATCCATCAAATGTAAATCAGTTGCATTTTCAGCTATCAAAACTGTATCATCTGCATAACGCAAATTGTTTACATTGTATCCTCCAACTCCTGCATTCTCTTTAGTTTCCTTCAAAATTATTTCACTATATATAGAGAGAAAAGGTCTGGGGATAAGACACATCCCTGTCTTACTCCTTGCTTTATTTAATCAAAAGTACCCAATCTGTTTCCCACTTTAATTTCTGCTACGTGGTTCTAGTCAAATAGGAAGACAGAAGTAATGGTGGTATAAAAAAACCAAAAACAACACGAATTATTTCTAAATGTGTAAAAAAAAAAAAAAGGTCGATGGTGTTATTTTGTGACAAGTACAGAAATTCAAGTATTAGGGCACATGAATAACATCAGATGGCATAACTGAGATAAGAAACAGAATAGGACAGGCAAAAACTGTATTTTATAAAATGAAGAACATCTTGAGAGTTAGAAAAAGAATTCTTGCTTGCTACATACATCCAGTTTTAAAATATGGCTGTGAATCCTGGACAATCGGTAGGCAGGCCAAATAATATCTGGAGGCCTCAAAGATGTGGTTTTACAGAAGAATGCTAAGAATACCTTGGACAGCCAAAAAGAGCAACCAAGAGGTTTTGAAAGAGGCGGGAGCCCAAAGACAACTTATCACAGACATCAGAAGGAGACAGTCATCATTTTTATGAAAAGAGGAAAAATAGAACATGTTGTGACCACTGGAAAGATATGTGGAAGGAGGAATAGAGAAAGACAACGAGAGAAGATTCTTGACAGTCTTGTTGCATGGCATGGAGGTGTGTCGGCATACGAACTGATACATACTGCAGTAGATCGCAGATTGTGGAGAGGCATGATCGCCCACGCCAGTCGGCAAGGCACCTGATGATGATGATGATGATTCCAGTAAATGTTTTTTTTTTTTTTTTTTAATTATTCTGAGGTCTTTCCCGTCTACACTGATTTCTTCCAACATTTTTATTATGTAAGGCTGTAATCGTCATTTACCCTTTTCATTTAAAAAAAAAAAAAAAACGCATAATGTTACCATTCCTTATTGCTGCTTACTATTTAATATAAACACACCACTCTGTTTATGTATTAGTCTTAGTAATGCCGGGGTACCGGGTTCGATCCCAGCTGCAGGCCATTCGCCTTGCGTTGGTTTCGACAGTGGTATCAGGGAGCCGACCGTCCAGTAAGCAGTGGCAAACTACTGGAAGTAAATTTGCTTAGTGAAACCACACAACAGCCAGGGGCTGATGGGGTTGGTTCTGCAACGTCCTGTAAAGGCTACGATACTAACCTTAGTCTTAGTCGAGGTTTCAACTTCACAGCAATCGGGTTTTTCCCAAACTTGCTCCGTTCCTGTGCCATCGAAAATCAAATGAAATGTCCCTCGCTGTCCCATTTGAAAACAACTGGTGAACAAATAATTAGTCCCGGAAGAATCCAGAAAAAAAAGTCCACGCAGTAAATGCATATGTCAGTTGCTAAAGCCGTCAGTCACTACTAGAAACGAAGTTTATCGTTGATGGAAGTTGTCGGGCACGATAAGATGACTATACACACGTAGAACCACCACATAAGGTTTTTCACCAGCTTATAAGTAAACCGGCTACCGGCCATGTTGAATACCAGGACACAACTGCTCCACAAATGAAAGGCATTCACCCATGAAAAAACACAGCTCACAGGGCTGCACCAAGCACTAAACTCAGTAACCCAGGCAGGGAAACCGAAGACTACCGCTCATACGAGGAAACTGCATTAGCAAAGCTGTGTCGGAAGCAAAGATATCTTCGAAGCTCAACATACTGCTATGCGTAATCTTCCATTTTGACTGGAAGTTTATGACTTATCAAAGCGAAAAAAACGCTCTCGCAGCTTGCTTATGTCCCTCATAAAGAAACTGTAATTTTGAAAGCTACCAGTTACCAGTACTTTCATGCGAGCTGTGTGCATTCCGTCAACAGAGAAGCGACCAGGAATTTGCTGTATGATAGCGCAAATGGTGAATAGTTATTATAATGTCACCGCTTAGCGAAGTGAACAGAGAACATGCTATTATTTATTGGTGAAAATGGAGTATTATATCGCTACCTGTTGGATAGAATGTTGAATATCACCACCTAATAAATAGGCATCACATATCTTCGCCATATTCAGGGCTATTCAACTAATGGCCCGGGGACCAAATGTGGCCCTCGGAGGCCTATGAAGTGGCTCCCGGATCATTGCCGGGGATGTTGTACTAGTGATCTTTTTACGTTAGAGCTCAGGCTTCTGACCTATAACGATCCCTATTTTCATACTTTTGGCCCCTGAGAAAACTAGTTAAATAGTCCTGATGTATAATATCACCACTTCGTCCATAGAATGGACGCAAATACAGGGCGAAAATAAAGCGGAATAAAGGGGGGAGTGGGAGGTAGGATCTCTCTCTCTCTCTCTCTCCCATATAAACATGTGTTATATTTTCGCTCAGCCGTGTATCATCTCACGAAATCAGACAAATGCTAGGAATAAAGCCAATCTTAGAAGTCAAAAGGAACAACAAATAAAGTGGTTTGGACACCTAACAAGAATGCCCTAGTACTATCTGCCACAGCGAGCCACACTAAAACGTTACAACAAGTATAGAGCGAGCAGAACACCTCGGAAAATAACGAGTGATGGCATTCAGAACAGCCTTGCACAAATGAACATCAATCCTAATAGTGCTCTGGACAGTGCTCATCAACAAATGTTACATCTTCACCCGACACTTCGCTGAGCAACAAGGTGGAAGGGAAGATGAAAAAAAAAGTAGAAGAAGCCGCAGCAGCAGCAAAAGAGAAGAAGAAGAAGAAGAAGAACAAGAACAAGAACAAGAACAAGAAGAAAAATAATAATAATAATTATTATAATAATAATAATAAGAAGAAGTGTATCATTTGTCAAAATATGCGCCGACAATTTAGATTGCTTGATAAGTCTTAGCATAACATAGATGAAGATGATAGACCTAACAATATAACTGCCGATAATAAGAATTCACACCTGTGAATTTGCCTCGGTAGACTGCTTACCTGACGATGGGGTAGAGGTTAGGTGGGTTGGAAAGGGGGGGGGGGAGGGTTTCGTCTCATTTGTCCGAGAATGTGCATTGACTACTTATGATGTGGATACCCACTTCTTTTTATGAGGTAATTCCTTTGAAGTCATTTTTGTTAGGCTTTTCATCTGTCGACGGAAGTTACACCCTTAGTTGGTTTTAAAATAATAAGGGTGTTCCCCCCCCCCCCCCACAAAAAATGCACTCTTTATCCGAAACTAATAAAGTACAAGCATTCATTAACTGGTATCTATGCGGAACAGAGGGAATTAAATGGTGTGATAAGATCACTAATGTAGGGTTTTAAGAGAGAACTAAACAAGTTCCAATGGACTAAGAGGTGAATAAAAGACGCTGGCGTTGGATAGGACACACGTTCAGAAAACTTGAGAACATTATAACTAGAAATAGTGAAAAACCAAAAATACACACAGAGAAGAGAGCTAGAGATCGAAGTTAAAAAGATGGGGATGACATAAGGAGAGCGGCATACAATGGCCAAGGATAGAACGCTTTGACCTTAGCTGGTTGAGGGCCTATCCTCCACTGGGAGATAGAAGGCAAAGGAAACAGAACTGGACGAATTGGAGATGAAAAAGAAGAAAAAGAAGAAGAAGAAGAAGAAGAAGAAGAAGAAGAAGAAGAAGAAGAAGAAGAAGATGAAAAAGATGAAAAAGATGAAAAAGATGAAGAAGATGAAAAAGAAGAAAAAGAAGAAAAAGAAGAAGAAGAAGAAGAAGAAGAAGAAGAAGAAGAAGAAGAAGAAGAAGAAGAAGAAGAAGAAGAAGAAGAAAAAGAAGAAGAAGAAGACGAAGAGGCAGCAGAAGCCGCCAGACAAACATATTTTTTTTTTTTACTAGCCATCAATGTTTTTTTTTTTTTTTGCTTCCTGCCGTAACGATGAACTCAATGTCCCTCCTCTAGAGTTGAGTACGGAATGTGGAGTGACCACTTCTGACACGAGTTACACTTCCTGTCCAAGTTTATTTCTTTCAAGTCGTATTGGTTACATTTTTTTCCTTCTCTCGATGGGAGTTGCAACCTGGGTGGTTTTATAATATTAATTATCGTGGTAGGGATGGTGTCTTCTTTTGAAGTGAGATGAGACAATTTAATGATTAGATCTGTGTGTACAAGAGAGAAAGATATATATATATGAAAGAGAGAGGGAGAGAGACGGGGATGAAAGTGGAGGGAGGAAAAAAAAACCCAGATAAGTCGAGAACAAGGAAGAGCAAGAGGGAGAGACAGAGGCGAGTAAAGTTATACAGTAACTTAGATGGGCAGTGTTTTACGGACAGTGAGAGGGAGACTAAGAAACAGATAATGAGCCTCAGAGAGAGAGAGAGAGAGAGAGAGAGAGAGAGAGAGAGAGAGAGATAGAGAAAGAGAGTGAGAGAGAAGTAGAGAAGTCAGACACTGAACGACTAGAAAGAAAGCCAGAGAGAAAGAGAGATGTAATAAATACGCCTTTGAAAGAAAGATAAAGAGGGTATCATTGTGAGCGTGAAAGAAAGGTAAAAAGGGTATAATTGTGAGGGTGAAAGAAAGGTAAAGAGGGTATCATTGTGAGGGTGAAAGGAAGGTAAGGAGGGTATCATTGTAAGGGTGAAAGAAAGGTAAAGAGGGTATCATTGTAAGGGTGAAAGAAAGAGAGAGGAGGCACATACAGTTAACTAATGAGATAGAGAGAAAGAGACAGAATGAGAGTGAGATAGAGAGCTATACACTGAACAAGAGAAGTGTAGGCAAACTGAATCACTGAGATGAAGATACAGGCGGAGAGAAACACAAACACATGAAGAGCAGTTATAGGGGAAATTAAATAAAGACTGAGAAAAAATGAATACAGGGACAGACACAAGGAAACACACACACACACACACACACACACATACACACACACAGATAGATAGAGAGAGAGAGAGAGAGAGAGAGAGAGAGAGAGAAAGAGGAGAGAAATACAGTCACTGTTTTCAAAAGAGAATGAGAGGGACAGAGAAGTATGAACACAGAGAGACTCACAGAAAGAGGTAGATGAAGTTAATGAGTCGAGTCGTATGCGATACAGGTCAAAAACAAAAACAAAACACACAAAGAGCAAGCAATGAAGATTAACTGCTAACTTAATGCTGAAAATTGTGTAAAAAAACAACATGTGTACATCTTTTAATATTACTAGTTCCCTACCGTGTCGTGGTAGTGTTGTCGTAGCTGCACCATAGTAATAACTAGGTGGTGATGCTCAAAAGACTCGAACACATACCTACACGTACCGTCACTAGGAGAGCTGGAACCTTAGGGATTAGGTCTTCAAAGTGAACCCTCTCTCCAGCCAACCGCCTTATGCGCCCACACCCCATCCTCCATTTCCTAAACATTAAGTGTATAAGGTTCCCACCTTCCCATTTTCCACATCGTAACCCCCTTCCCCCCCCCCCCCCCGCTCCCTTTTTTTCACAAATGCACTATTTGTTGCATATGGCATTCAGCTCCTTACTTTCGTTATTTAGCACTTACGTATGACTCAGGCCCATTGAGACCCCCAACTCCCCGAACATGTGTAACTGGGTGGGGCGGAAGGTGTGAGGTCCCCACGTTCTCTTTCGTGTAACAGCCTGACCATCATCATCATCATGTCGCAGGTCCACTAGCACGTCGTTCCGTCACGACCAGTTGGTAATCTTTCTGGTCTGTGCCTGAGTTGTCTCCCTGTCTCACGTACTTCGGCACTGAAGACAACTGAAGATGTCCATCTTCGTTCTGGTGCCCGCAGCTTCTTCTTTCTGAAGCCGTGTCCTGTTATGTCATCCATTATTCTATTATTACTCACACAAACACGTGCGCGCGCGCACACACACACACACACACACATATATATATATATTTATATATTTAATGTTAACAGGCAACGCATAGTTATCAAATGGCGCGTTTTCATTAGATGACGGGAAAGCTCGTATGCCTAAAAACTACAGACGACTCAGTACTTTGTAAAAAGTCGTCCCCTTGTGGGGTGCCGTTTTTCGTTATCTCCAGCCCCACTCTGGCTTTTGCCGGGGGCCCTGATTATAGCTGGGCCACAAGTGTGGTCACAACGGCTGAAAGGGGTTTCTGGGACCTCTCCACGCTTTATCCTCATCCACATGGTGGTACATTGTGTCATCGGGCGTTTATCACTTGTGTGATGTTCTGGTGGGGTACAAGGAAGCAAGCAAAACGACGTCAGATAAAAAAAAAAAAACATTAATAAATTGGCTAAATCATAACGGATTGATGCATGCAATTTGAACAGTTTCACTCAAAGCATTACAAAGATTCTGAATGTCAAAATTAAGACAAATGTATATTCCTTTCAGCAGATATGTGTTTCTTTATGTGAGTAGTAAAGCGTCTTTGGGTAACTAGGTTTTTTTTGTGTGTGGGTGTGTTTATATATATATATATTTTTTACTTTTACTATTTTGAGCGTGGTTGACCTAGGAGCCCAGCGTTTAGATATAGTTTAGGCTGAAACAGAAGATAGACTGATACATTTGGAGAACCACTGACTATGTCTAGCATAAGTTCATTCCCCTAAAATAAAAATAAAAATTTAAAAATGCATTAAAAAAAGGGGGAGGGTGAGGGGGTGTCGCTTGTAAAGAACGAAAAAACCCAATTGATTTAGATAGCTTGAAAGATGCACTTCGCACAATCAGACAGCATGAAATCCCATATAATCTGAGCACTTATTCCAGGTGCTCCACTGAAAGCACGAAGCGGGGACATGGCGTAGACGGTAGGAGATAAGTGGACGTGGCTAGCGAAAATAAGAAAGATAAGAAGACGCGTGTTTTAGTGTGAAATTGTCTAATCAAGATGTCTGCCATTCTCTGTCAAGGGCGTAAAAGTAAATAAATCGGGGGGGGGGGGGTGGCATTCATAGGGTAAGGGTGCTGAAGTCTTGTTTAGATGCGTAGTAGTTTTGTTTCCACCGGAGGAAGGAGAATATGGACAGAAATCATGCATAAACACATCCAAGAAATCCAGGACCGTGCTCCCAGCCAGAAGGAAAGAGCCAGGTCTGTCAAAATGAAAAAGAACAAGAGCAATGCCAGCTCAGCGAGCCATGTCGAAGATAATTACACACAGTAGTGACCCAGGACAGAGAAAAGGTGAAACAGTGGTCGTAGATACATGTACCCCTCGGTGACCCCAGACAGAGAGAAAGTGAAACAGTAACATCAGATATCTGTACACACTGGTGA
>CAJHNH020008465.1:1087700-1110200 GCA_905116865.2 Candidula unifasciata
AAGCACTCAAACATTTCTTTCAGTATTGATTTTCTAGAAGTTAGTTTGCCTTAACTAGCTATAGCCCGGCGCAGCGGAAGAGCAGTGTGGAGATACAACATCAAAGAAACACAACCGTATCAAGTATCTTTGGTCCAGGTGGCCTCAAGAGCGAGGACCAGAAACTTGTACTTTTACACCTGAAGCAGTGAAACAGGAAGTTGAGAAGTAAAACAAATTATTCTATAGATTTATCAATGTCAAACACCAAGGAAACATTAAAGCTAATGAAGCAGTAAAAAACAAAAACAAAACACCAGTAAAGATCCTATTCATGCATTTAAGCGCATCGTGCATATGGGAAAAGCACCCATATTTTTACAGACCAATCGGCACTAGGTGGGTAATGTGGTCAGCATTACGCCGGCCGTCTCTACTTCCCCAGTACAGCCATTTGAGGCTGGGTCCACGCAGTCCGCAGTGAGTTTCGATCGCGATACGTTGGATTACGAGTCGGACTCGCTACGCCTTAGCCACGGACGCCGCGGCAAAGAAGCAGTATGATACATTAATTTCCAAGTACAATGCTGGTCGGAACTGGACGTCGCCGTGGTGAAGCCACTAGATTCACATCCGAACGGAGCCGACTTCTTTCAGCAACAACAACAACAACTAAAATAGACTTCGACATCCCGGTCGATCCAGACTTTAAACGAGTATCAGGACCAGTCATGGGAAGTAAATGCGGTCGGTGTGGTGCTGACTATATTACCCACCAAGTGCTGGTTGGTCTGTACAATACTGGTCTAACACGATATGATCACTACGGATCAATGCTAGGAAATGAGGCCCTTTTCCTTGTGGCGAAGGGGCTGCGTGGTCTCGAGGCATATTGACCGCCTCGACTGCTAGAGGTTCCGGGTTCAATACCCGGTGAGAGCTGTGATTTTTTTTTTTTCAAGTGGACTTGGACTTCTAGTAATTCTTCATTTTTGCGCACATAAACAATCCCTTGGCAGTTGGGAATCTTTAAAAGTAGCCTAACGGCGCTGCCCGGGCAAAATGTGGAGTTAAAAATCTATGCAAAGTATTTCAGGATCCTCGCCGGTGCTAAAGAGCCTGTGCAATGTGCTGAGCTTCTTGAGGGCATATACACCATTCTGGCATAAAATACCCAGGTAGCAGACAAAATAATAGGGGCCACCGAAGTAAACAGGATGGATATTGTACTAAATAAATCAACGACTGTAGTAGTGCAGCGATTGTTGTAATGTGTCCATTGTAGTAGCGAATAGATTGTAGTAATTTGGCGACTGTAGTAGAGTGGAGATTGTAGTAATGTGGCGACTGTAGTTGTGTAGAGATTGTAGTAATGTGGCCACTGTAATAGTGTTAAGACTGTAGTTGTGTGGAGATTGTAATAATGTAACGAATGTAGTAGTGTGGAGATTGTAGTAATGTGGCGACTTAAGTAGCGCAGAGATTGTAGTCGTGCATGGTTTACTTTTTAAAAATAAAATTAAAGAGCTTTTTTCATGTAGTAGGCTGACCAGAAATATGGTGCCAAACACCGTTTTTAACATAAATGGGCACTCGGTGGATGCAATGGCCAACGTAACACAGGCCGTTTTTACTTCCCGATACAATTTCTGGCACCTGTTTATGCGACGTCGACCTTGAAAGCAAGTGCATTTTGATATTTTGAAAAGTTTGTGTCACTTATTGTAAAATTGCCAACTGAATGCTTTGAGTCTGTGTCAGTGTTTTCATTTACCGCAAAAACGGCGAAACAAAAACTAGATGTTTGTTTACATCATAATTAATTTTTAAAAGGATATGATTATTAACAGGTTACTTGCCACATTTAAACAATTTGCACCTAACAGTAACTGAGTTACAGTGTTTTTTTTAATTTATGCACAACTTTTGAAACTGACTCTACAAAAATGATCACCCCAGCATTGGTATTAAATGGGTTACAAAAGCTGGCACGCCAGGTAAAACGGTTAGTTCGACGTTAGACTCCCCATATCCCGCTCTTATACACACTTGGTTACTTCTGATTGGTAGTTCCTGAACCCCGTGACCTTCACACAACGTTTTCTGTCTGTTTCGCAATGCCGTTGATATCGCGTGTTGTCTATTTCAGCACGCCTTGGCTTTTAAAACTCCAAAAACATGGAAAAACTAGACCTAACGCAACTCCAGTAGAGAGTGATGCAACCTGTGTCACAGGCGCTCTCTTTATCGGAACGAAAACGTAAATGCAAGACATTGGGGAAACCAAACAACAGAGCGGGACACATCCGTAACTTTCAGGAAAGTCAAACACCCCAATAAACATGTTAAAGAAATGTGACCTACTCTATTTGGGGAGACTAACGTTGAACTAACCGGCCATAAAACTCTTGAAATCTGCTGCAGTATTATTTCTTCTTATCTAGAATTCATTTATTCAAACGTTATCTTTACCTCATGCAGTAATCAATCTTCATTAACTCTTGGCAGGCACAAAGGATTTAGGAAAGATTGCCCCGATGGGAAGTTAACCCTGGAGGTAAGACATGTTGATATTTTGTCTATGTTATATCTCAGAGCATGTAGTCGCCGTGGTAAAGCGGCTTGACTCTCGCCTGTGGATCGGAAGTTGGTGGGTTCGGGTCATGACGGAGGCGAGCTTTGGTCGGAAGTCTGAGTCCGAAGAAGCTCAACACAGCGCACAGGCTCCCTAACACCGGCGAGGATTCTGAAATACTTTGGCTAGATTTTTAACTCAAAATTGTGCACGTCCAAGTGAAAAATCCCATCTTATACCGGAGATTGAACCCGGAACCTCTAGGTAGCACTTGAGGCGGATACCATGTCTCAAGACCACGCCGTCCCCTGTCTCGAATTACTAACAAGCGTAAATATTTACTTAGTTTCTGTTGTGTGCAATCCGAAGATCCACACTACCGACAACCGATAATGAACATTAGTTAACTAATGAAAGAATCCTAAGTATAATAACAAGTAACTAAACTTGGAAATTGTCACTGACCGCTTAGTTAAGGCATGAAAGCTTCATTAGCTTTCAACAAAACCAATAGTTCAATGTTGTCAGTGTATGCAGAAGCCAGTGTAAGGTAGCCATTATTCGTATTCAGCCCGACCGCAACTATTCAGCCGAAAACCGAATAGTCAATAGGTCCACTATTCGGCCCCGAAGCGAATACGAAGCGAATATTCCGCACAGCACTAGTTTTTTCATGTGGACTTCTAGTAATTCTCTCTGGTCTCTGAATAGTGAGATCAGACGCCCGTGTGTATTGTCGACATAAAAAAATCCTTTGGCAGTTGGAAATCGAAACGAGTTGCCTAACGGCGCTGCCCGTGAAAAAATCTGGAGTTAAAAAATCTACCCAAATTGTTTGAGGATCCTCGCCGGTGTTACAGAGCCTGTGCACGGTGCTGGGCTTTCTAGGACTCAGACTTGAGTTAGAAGAAGAAACGAACAGTTATGTTTTACACCCGTGTGCCATGATGTTGATCCGTTGTTCAAAATCTCAAAACTCAAATCTCTGCGTTTTCCTTATGACTTGGCGTTATCTTCCTACGTACAAATCTTCCTTCCCTTGCATTGTAACAGACTTTTTCCCCACTCTCCAACGGCTGTTGGTTGAAAATTGTGCCTGTAGGATATTCGAATCACTTGTTAATAATCTAACCAGAAACTGCTTTTCCGGATGTATGACTCTGGGGAATTGTTGTTAACTTCTACTGAATAGGCTGTTTAGCGGGCTCATGGTACTAGTAAAACAGTATTAGGAAAATAAATATAAGATAAATGATTGTACTAGAAATAGTCGAGATTCTCGAGTAATTTGTCAAAGAAATTGAGCATCATAACTCTACAGTACTGACATTTATCATGATAGTACAAATGTGAACACCTGTTTACAATCGATGTTTGTAGTGGACCACATTTCTCGGGGTTTTATACAACTTTCTGAATTTCTGTCCTTCAAGCTGCTCGTTAGGACCATCGGGTGAAGCACAAACTCCGTAGCTGCAACGACGATACCCAAGGATATCAGAACAATTGCACTGGTGAACCGAACTCGAAAATCAAACCCATGACTTTCATAACACGATGGAAACAGCCTGAAAACCTCTTCAGAGGCT
Source organism: Candidula unifasciata (assembly GCA_905116865.2). Classification (NCBI taxonomy): domain Eukaryota; kingdom Metazoa; phylum Mollusca; class Gastropoda; order Stylommatophora; family Geomitridae; genus Candidula; species Candidula unifasciata. The sequence continues at coordinate 1,091,844 of CAJHNH020008465.1, forward strand.
TGACCACTAAACAGTGGACCTAAAGTTTATCCGCGTGGATCCTGGGGTCTTGCTGAGAGGGTGGGTGGGGTGGAGTTGCGGGGGATAATAGACCCACAACAAGCACGTCGTTAAATCGACTATATCAAGGGTTTGTAGAAATAGGCTGTGTAGGACCGAACGGCGCAGATCTCGCAGCCCAGCCGTAACCCACAATTCAGCCTGATAACCGCTAAAGCAAAAAGAAAAAGAATACGATGAAAGAAAGCAAAAAAATAAAGAAAAAAATGAAGAAAGAGAGAAACACAGACAGACAGACATAAGGAAATAAAAAAAGCAAGAAAGACAGAAAAAAAGAGAAAAAAAGGAATAAAGAAAGGAAGACAGGCAGACAGACAGACAGACAGACAGACAATCAGACAGACAGACAGACAGACAGACAGACAGACAGACAGACAGACAGACAGACAGACAGACAGACAGACAGACAGACAGACAGACAGACAGACCGACAGACCGAGAGACAGACAGACAGACAGACAGACAGACAGACAGACAGACAGACAGACAGACAGACAGACAGACAGACAGACAGACAGACAGACAGACAGACAGACAGACAGACAGACAGACAGACAGACAGACAGACAGACAGACAGACAGACAGACCGAGAGACAGACAGACAGACAGACAGACAGACAGACAGACAGACAGACAGACAGACAGACAGACAGACAGACAGACAGACAGAAAAAAAAAAGAAAGACAGAAAGAACGACGAGATACAAAAACAACCCACGGCTAACACACTCTATACAATTATATATGCCAATAGCAGGATATAATCTAGACTGTTTCAGGAGAAAATAATTATGACTGAACAAACAATTGCAGACAATTGCAATAAATGAATATTTGTAGATTAAATGTATTTATTGTCGTTTTCTTTGTTGGTGTTGTCGTTTCTTATTGTGATTGTTATCTGTATGGTTTTTACTTGTCCTTGTCGCCGGTGTCGGCTCTGTAGCTAAGTCGATGCGAACGCTTCGCTTCGTAATGCCCGGATGCCAGGTTCGATCCCAGCTGCGGGCAACGCGCCTTGCGTTGGTTTCGACAGTGGTATCAAGAAAGCCGACCGTCCAGTAGCAATGGCAAAACTACTGGATGTAAATTGCCTAGAGAAACCACACAACAGCCAGGGGCTGTTAGGGTTGGTTCTGCAACGTCCTGTAAACGCAACTAACTGTCGCTGGTAGTTGTCATTTTTATCGTTGTTTTTGTTTTCGCGTGCTGTCATCTTTTGCTATTGTTGTTAAATATGAGAGTATTCCTAGTTGTTCTTTCTTTGTTTCTGAGGAGTATTACTTTTTTGCTGACAATTAAAGGTTGGAGTGGGACTATTTGCTTCAAACCAGTCCTTATTTCTACGTTCTCTAATCCTATAGACTAATACAGCTGTTTTGTAAACAGACTTCTTAATTGCATCCCATTTGAGACTTTCCGTAGAGTTATCTTAGCTTTCAGTGGAAGCATCTTCGAACTGTTGTTCAAACTCCAAACACTTTTCAAGGGCATAGCTCTCAGGGTCGTTGAGAAACACAAGCAACCCCCCCCCCCCCCCCCCCCCCCCCCCCCCCCCCCCCCCCCCCCCCACGGCAAGGTGGAGACACTTTCGGGGGAGACATTGTCTGTTTAAAATGTTTATTTCTTTTAAAGGAACAGCTGTAGGACGTGATTTGTCAGCATAATAATTTTATGGATAGTTTTAGCAAGATATCGTCCCTGTAAGACGGGAATGGCGAAAGTACCGCGAGTGATCTAGCAAGTAAGACACACTAGAAAACAGAACATATATGAAAATCATGGTGTTTCAATTTCTTAAGACAAAGTTATCTTTTTTTTTAAAAAGAGACACCATATTGAAGTCTTCTTTTTCGTTGTCTTCGCTTTCACCTGTTCCATTTTCCCTCATTTGTAGACTAACAGAATTTAGTTTTGTCGCCCAGCTACTGAGTTAAGTCATGGCCAAACTTTAGTACACGCGTCGGTTAAGTGCATAGTGCTACACTGTTAGCGGGAGATTTCATTTGGAATGTTTTCCCACTGTGACTAACGCGGTGTTGTGAAGTTTAGATTCAGAAAATGGCCTGTGGCTTGTTGCCACATAATTAGTGGTGCCATATATGATTAAAACTGAACGTATGTGCAACTGCTGATGTTTGTTGCTGCTCCCTACGTCGATGATAAGCTACATTTCTAATGTTAGACTGTTTGTATTAGCAATTCTAATGGCTGCTTTATGCTTTTAATGCGTGTGTATGCTTGTGGATATGCTGAGACTGCAGTCTGTGTCAGTTTTCCACAAGGGACTGTGATGAACATTATGTGTGTTTTTCGCTGGCACGGGAGCGGAGCAACTGTGGGGTGACCCGTTAGCCATGAAGCTGAAACTAAGATTACAAGATTACGTATCTGGCGTATGCAGATTGTTTATCTCTGAGGCAGATGCATTCCAACTTTTATAGAAACATCCCAGATTAGTCGCGTCCTACAGCAGGTGTGTTGGCAGTGGATCTACCCCACCCCTCCCCCCCCCCCAGTGGGACCACAGAACCCACACGAGGATTTACTTTAACTAATAGCGCATGACTGAACACTCAAAAACTCTACCAGCTATGTGCTTGGTTTTTAGGCCTTAAACAAGCCAACTGTGTCCTAATTAATCTCAACGGCAGTGAATGGAAGCCAAATTAAATTCCCCACAGGCACACAAAGTTCAGCTGGCTGCATCATTAACGACCCTTCTCCACGTCTGGCCAAGACAACAAGGCCAGAACGGAACGGGGATTTACGCTTCACATCAGAACAATTTGCCGGATGAGGATCTTCACAGCATCAGTATCTTCCAGAAATAAATGAAACTGGATATTAATGCTATTTTAGTCTTTCTTTCTTCTTTTCTTCGAAATAATACTATCCAGAAATAAGGTGTTCTACGCACTACAGCCTATGTTACAGTAAAATGCTATATCTCCTTATCACCGCTTTTTTTTGGGGGATATGCAATGTAGGTCTCTGTTATCTAATATTCTGTCTTTATGCCACAAATATTGCAGTCACTTAGCTCTCAAGATGCCAGTAATCATTCAAAAATATATTCATCTTTGATAGATTTAAAAGATGTGTCTTAAGACTGTTCTCAAAAATGGGCAGTAAGACCTCATCTTTGTTAGCTGTACCTAAGTGTCAGTGCTAAAAAGGTTGTTAAAAAAATACAAAAAATCTTCTTGGTATCTTATACGTTATTATAGACCCATCGCACTCCATGACTAACACATCACTTCCTTTTGGGACTACTGAATGCTCTTCTTATGCATACTGAATGCTCCCGCACTACGTACGAGACATGTCCCTTCGTTGTCCAGACTTCTTCGGTCAGTTTCCCTAATGGTTCTTTCCAAATTAGGGAACCTTTTACTTGTGAATTCCGCAACGTAATTTATGCCGTAATCTGCAAAAGATGCAACAAGGCATACATTGGAGAAACTGTCTGGAAGCTAGCGGATCGTTTCCGGGAACACCTCTCCGATATTGACAAGAAGACAGTTAAACCGATCCCTATTCATTTTAACAGCTCTGAGGTAAAGATGCTGTATCAGTCACAGCATTAAATCTTGCTCTGGCTATATACGTCTGGCTTGTGCTTCACAAACACTGGCTGTAAACTCGTGCGGATTACTGGTTGTTCATCCACTTCTTATGCATGTTTGCAGTTGTACGGTCTGTGTTAATTTTTGTAAACTGGCTTTTGCTTCGCGAACACTGGCTGTAAACCCTTGCGGAAACTTCTGTTTTTTTCATTCACTTCTTATGCATATTTGCAGTTGTACGGTCTGTGTGAATTTTTGTAAATCGGCTTTTGCTTTGCGAACACTGGCTGTAAACTCTGGCAGAAACTTCTGGTTGTTCATCTTATTCTGGGCTTTAGTCTTGCTCCAGACAGTTTGAACAACGAGATCTGGTATCTATATGGGGATTTTTGTGTTTGATATGTGTATGTTGCTCACAAATTTGCAGTTATATGGTCTTTTTTAAATTTGCTTTAATTTTATTTAAAATGATATACCATTCATGATACTTATACGCGTTGTTACATTCAATTCATCCAACAAGATGAAACTGGACAAATTTGTTTGTGCGGTTTGTACCTTGAGAATACATATTTAGTAGTGCTTTAAGTACTGTTAAGAAAACTACTCTGGGTGAAAAAAGTATTGCACATATCAATTTCATACATTTTGCTTGTTTAGTAATTATTAAAAAAACAGTATATTTATATGTTGTAGTAGTCTACTAATAATAATAATAACCATCAATCATTTATATTTATGTTATGTATGACATGTGAATGTTTCATAGCAGTATTTTTATGCGATAAATTTGATAAAGTACAAATGTCACCCCTCCCCACCCCCCACTCTGCTCATCTGATGCAACAATACCCTCTCAGAATCAAAGATTTAGCACTGATATTTCTTTACTTTTGCTGGAACAACTTTTAGTTTACATCTAAACGTTATTGATGTTTATGTTCATGTTGACTGTAGCAAAAGCATTTTTGTTTGTCTGCAAGAGCCTTTATTGTTATATTAAATTGGCACACTTATTTACCTTAAAAATGACGTATTGTTCTATAAAATATGTCGAAAATTAATGAAACTGTAGTTTAATTTGTGTATACATCTCCTTGATAAAAACTGTGGACCTAGAGGGACTCAATTCTTACACAAGAACGGGAATCCCCGTTGACCTGTTTGGCCTCGCTTTGGAAAATCGCCTTATTCACAGCGTAGGTGTTCTCAGTCGAGGTGGCATCAGTGTCCAACATATCTTTCTCTAATCAGTTTTACTGATAAGACATTTTTAATTTTCATTATTGTATTTAATTTTATTTATAATTATAACTTTATTCTATCTCTTAATAACATTATTATCACTATTTTATTCCTATTATTATATTATATATTAACAATAGTACTGTTCATTCTTTGCGTCTATTTTTGGAGCTTTTGTTTATTTTATTTTATTTCATTCACACCACCTCCCAATTAGCGTTGTGTAATTCATTACTTGTTCGAGAAAGGTCACGGACCGTAACGTTGTTTTGTGTCGTTTTGTGCATGTTTTTCTGCTTCCACGTTTCGTTAATCCTTTTAGTCACATTTCACTGGAACTTCATGAGTAATGGGGCTAATATCACGACCACTGCGTTTACGCCTACAACATTTCCTGGTACTCAGTCTTGGACAAGGTCGACTTGCTGATCAAGTTTAAAAAATTGCCTCGGTGGTGATCTGAACCATTTGATTGACCGGTCACCCAGCTAGAAAATGTTTAACCATTGTGCCACCTTGCCCCTTTTCCATGGGAAGTCTAGAATCATATATGCTGTTCGAAAGTAGAATTTCATCTGGCCGACAGTAAAGATGACATCCAGTGGATCAGAACTAAACGCCGGTTCAGCCACACAAAAAGTCCATAACTTTAAAACAAAATGTCCTTACAGGAATGTAACTGGAGATGACACATGGCTGGTGTTAGGGATGCCCTAATTATAACTTTTTTTCCAGGTCGAACGGGGTATGTGGGATATGCCTTGTTGGTGTGCTACTCAGATTAAGATTTTTATTTTTTTTATTTCCAGGATGCTATAGTCAGCGACTGAGGTTTTTTAAATCTTAGGATGTTATGGTAAACCTGTAGCTTGCAGTCCGAGGGAACCAAACCGAACGATCGGATTATGGCAGAATTACACCCCCCCCCCCCCTCCCCTCCCTCCCCTCCCTTTTCCGCCACTTTTCTCTTGGACATTGAGGGAGAACTATATATACTGCCAGAAGTAGTATTTAATCTAACAGACAGTAAAGAAAACTTCGAGTAGATGTGGTAGTGTGGAAAAACTTTATATACTGCCAAAGGTAGTATTTAATCTAACAGACAATAAAGACAACTACTAGTGGATATGGCAGTGTGGAAAAACTTTATATACTGTCAAAAGTAGCATTAAATCTGACAGACAGTAAAGAAAACTTCGAGTAGATGTGGTAGTGTGGAAGAACTATTTTTACTGTCAACGAGAGCATTTAATATGACAGTAAAGTCGACTACTAGTGGTTAAGAAACTAATGCTGCTTAATTAAGACCCTTGAAGTGTGAATAAATATATATATATATCGTTTTTTGTGGGAATTAAAACATTTAAATACTGGAAGATTCTTATAAGACATGGATCAAAAGTTATTGTAGACAGACATTTTTAAAAACGGAGACAACCGAATTATTTCAGCCACATTAAAAGTACATTGTTGTAAACACCCAAACTGGAATATAAATAACCTTCCTGTAAAAACCATACTGGAATATGAATAACCTTTCTGTTAAAACCAAACTGGGGGGAATAGCTGAATGCAAGTTAGCAAAATGTGGAAACTTATACAAGTTTAAGAATAATATTAAAAGACGAACAGCGGTCTGACGGACTCTAACACCAGGATAATTGATAGACAGTGTTGGTAATCCATTGCACGCAACCTTCAGTGTGAAGTCGACTCATGGAGGGAATAGTGGAAGTTATACTCAATGGAGATAGGCAGCGATACAAGAGGAAGTATAAAATCAAAAGAAAGCCGGAAGCTATTTGATAGAATGTAAAACCAAATGTACTGCGAACATCCTTCATTGAGGAGACAACATTTATAAGGAATAGTTAAAGGCAAACACGCAGGTGATAGACCAGCCATACGAAAGAAAAAATAACATTGAGAGAAAGCCGACCGAAACTTGAGAGAGTATAAAACCAGATCCCCTGCGGACAACCTTCAGTGGGGAGACAACATTTGGAGAGAATATTTAAAGGCAAACATGCAGGTGATAGACAGGCCATACAAGAGGAAACACAACATTGCAATAAAACCGACAGCAGCTTGATAGAGTTTGAAACCAGATCTACTGCGAACAACCTTTATCTTGAAGACACCTGATTGATTGATTGATTGATTGATTGATTGATTGGTATCATCTTAACGGAGCGCACACCTCAAATCTTAGCCTGCAATGAAACGCTTTACATTTCTGGGCAAACATAGCTATAAAATCTGAAATTATCTCTGGTCCGCCGTGTTCATGTCAGTCAGACATTTGGGAGTACTACCACACAGAGCAGTCTGGTCTGCAGTAGCCATCAGATTGTTCTGTGTATCCCTATTAGCCATTATCCGATCACTGTTAAAATTAGCATCTGCGTGTTTCCAGATTCTCTTACTGCCTATTGTTTTTTCGATTCCATCTTTATGGTTTCGATTACACAGCAACTGCCCACGTTTTCCCTCTAGTGTTCGGCGATTACCCAACATCGATTTTGCCCTAGGTAACGGTTACCTGAGATTGTTTTCGTAATGGTACTACCAGAAAAAGATTTGATGGCTTGCAGTGCGGGATAAACACTGTGTATGGTTGCTTCCTCCTTCACTTTGTTCCTCTCCTTTCTTCTTCTTCTTTTTCTTCTTCTTCCTCATCATCATCATCATCACCATCTTCTTCTTCTTCTTCTTCTTCTTCTTCTTCTTCTTCTTCTTCTTCTTCTTCTTCTTCTTCTTCTTCTTCTTCTTCTTCTTCTTCTTCTTCTTCTTCTTGGGACATTGGGCACCTTTTGTGTTGTTTTTCAGCTAGGTTGCAATATCTGCACCCTTTGTCTCAACCCTCTTGATTTAAGAAAACTCCTAATTATTTGCCTTTTACGACATGTTAGATTCAAACCTGCCCCCGCCCTCTTCCTTTCCACCCCTGAAAGGACACAATCTGTATCATCAGGTTTGTTGCCAGCTGGCCTGGCCATTCATGTTTCTCTTTATCTTGTGCTTGTCATTGAAATCTGCGATATGTGTTTCCTTGTATGGTGCCTAATGACGAAACCTTTGGGAAAAACATCGTTCTTATTCCCCCTTCCCCGTCTGTGTTGTCTCTCTCTCTCTCTCTCTCTCTCTCTCTCTCTCTCTCTCTCTCTCTCTCTCTCTCTCTCTCTGTGTGTGTGTTTCTCTTTCACTATACCTCTCCCTCCCATACTCTTTCTCTCTCTCTCTCTATAAATTGTTCGATTCGCTGTTTCAGGAGGTATATTCACAGTGTGTCAAAAAACCTTTTACCGCATATAACCCCCCCCCCCCCCATCTGCCTGTGTGTTTGTCTTATAGCTATAGGTGTTTCGTTAGCTATAGGTCTTTATTATTTGAAGCCCCACCCTGGCTTTTGCTGGGGGCCGCAATATAGGCAGGCCATAAATATGGCCAATTGTCTGAACGCGGTTTCTGGGACCTCTCCACGGAGATCCTCATCCACATGGTGGCACTTTGTGTCATTAGGTGTTTATCGCCTGTGTGATGTCCTAGTGGGGTAGAAAGTCAGTCAGTCTGTGTTTGTCTGTCGGTGCACATTTTAATTGAGCCATCTTTATTAGCTTTTAAAAAATCTTAGTAAATGTTGAGTGCAAATTTGACTATTTTCGGCATGAAATATGTCATTTTCAATCAATTTCGTAAAAATATGTGGATTTTAGCCACCAAATTAATTTTTCTTCAATCTTTAACTTGTATGTACCTAAAGAAAGCATTGTTTCTAGCAGATATAATCAAATTGAGTTCAGGAGTTTAACCTGTCCTTGACCGGTTAACCCGGTTTGGTGACGTCAGCAGCATGGCCCGTCATAAGGAGACGGTATTGAGGTAGACCAGCCAACTGTTTGCTTGCTAATTCCCAAGCACGCCTACATAACTCGGGCAAAATATCCACTCCACTCTCATCCTTTGCGACCATTGCATTGATGCGACCTATTCCATGGGAAGACAGCACAGCACCACCCACACACAAACACACAAAAAACAACAACAACAACAACAACAAAATAAAACTACCTACTCAGACATATATAACACAGAAACACTTAGATAACCTATGAACAGTTCTGTCCCTTAGTAGTGTTGCAAAGTAACCAACCTTGTCAACCTAAGTCCAACATATTTTAGCCAGAATTTTAAAAAAATTATTTTGGCTCCCAGGTCGACCCAGCCTTGAGTGGGTACCAGGTACAGTCTTAAGAAGTAAAGGCAGCCGGTGGGATGCTGATCATATCACCCACTATGTGCCGTTTGGTCTATAAAATATAGGTCTAGCCCTATATGCCTAATATACGTCTGCAGGTGTGGAAAAGGATCCTTTATTCAAAAAAAAAAAAAAAAAAAAAAAAAAAAAAAAAAAAAAAAAAACAGAACTACGCCTTTCTGAGCAGGCTGTGCAAATCCGATGCTGCGTGGTCTCGAGGCATGGTGTCCGCCTCGAGTGCTAGAGGTTCCTGGTTCAGTCCCCGGTCAGGGCTGGGATGTTTTCACGTAAACTTGGACCTCTAGTAATTTCTCCTTGTCTCTGGGTAGAGATATCAGACGCCCGTGTGCCTTTGGCAGTTTGAAATCGGAAAGAGAAACCTAACGGCACTGCCCAGGCGAAATTTGAAATTAAAAATATACCCAAAGTATTTTAGGATCCTCGCCTGCGCTACGGAGCCTGTGCACTGTGCTGAGTTTCTTCTGACTCAGATTTGAGTTAGAAGAAGAACGGAACACTTAGGGGTTACTACGTGTGCCAGAATATTGATCGGTTGTCTACTTGTGCCATAATATTGATCCGTTATCTACGCGTGCCATAATATTGATTCGTTGTCTACGCGGGCCATAATATTGATTCGTTGTCTACGTGTGCCATAATATTGATTCGTTGTCTACTTGTGCCGTAATAATGATCCGTTGTCTACTTGTGCCATAATATTGATTCGTTGTCTACGCGTGCCATAATATTGATTCGTTGTCTACGTGTGCCATAATATTGATTCGTTGTCTACTTGTGCCATAATAATGATCCGTTGTCTACTTGTGCCATAATATTGATTCGTTGTCTACGCGTGCCATAATATTGATCGGTTGTCTACTAGTTGTGTTTAGGGAGACCCGTCAGCATTCATTCATTTATTCATTAGTTTATTTACTGTGCGTGTTTGCTCTGTCGTTTGTCTTACCAGCTTACCACGCACCGGTTTTACATTCGAAAATAAGAGGAACGGATCACGCTCAAATGGACTATGATCACACGGTCTCATCTAGCCAATAGATTCCCTTGGTGATTCCTCCTGTTTCTGTAGTGTTCGAGTAATGTGGGATTTACGTCACTTCTGTGGGCTTGGAGCTGAGGTGTTATTGTTGTGAAAATGGACTTTTGACACGCATCTGTTTTCTCTGATAATGAGAGTTGTCTTCGAAAAGTGCATTTCACCCTGTTTCTGTTACGTCAAATGTCCAGCGTGTAGTGTTGGTGTCTACTAGAAGATTACTGATTTGAGAGTCGACATCACAGCACACCGGGCATACCCATGGATGCTCTGTCTCACTCAGCAAATGTCTTAAGGTGTAGATAGTAACTGTTTATGTATTACACTGATTATACATACGTCGTTCTCTTCCTCTCATGCGTCCCTCCTTACCAGATCCACACCTCGTTGACACATTATTAGACATGTTATTTTATCTCGTGTCTTCTGTCAGCATGTGTTTATATGTGGTCTTCAGAATATCTCCCTTGTGCAGTTCGAGTTTCTCCGTAGCTAACGCTCTCGTAGCCAGAATATCTGCTCTTTCATTCCCTCCCTCACACCACTACATATCCTGGACAGTTCACCCAGGTGATTGTGAACAAACGAACTTTATTTATTTTTAAAAGGTCATAAATTAGTCACGCAGGCCTGACTTACATTGGGCCCCTCCAAACTTCCATCTTTCACACAGCAGTTGTATTTCATCAATAAAGCATGGTATTTTCATGTAATAATATGCATATTGTGAATATCAAGTCAAAAACAAAAGCATGGGTGAATACTAGAAGAGCCACAAAGAAGTCATAATATGTTAATACTGTGATCTGGTCGAACAAAGACCACTAGCTATTTAGTCGACAGAATGCCTCATTGCACATTGAACCATCCAAGCACAATATAGCCTAGCCCTTGAACCGTTAGGGTCGTGGAGGTGTGTCGATGGAAGCGCTAATGCATAAAACCCTCCATCTATCGTTTGTCTTCCACTTGATAAAAAAGTGAATGATAATCTAATGCTGCCTATTTCTTGATGTTGTCATTCCAGTTCTCCATTACCCTCCTCTTCTTCGACTAACCCCCTCCCCCACCCTTCTTAAGTTTTCCTAAAGTACAGTCTTTATAGTCGAATGTTGCCTCACCGCGTACGCGAACCAAGCTAACGTCTTACGTTTCACCACTGCCAAGAGAGGCTCATGACGTCCTGTAAATTTGCATAAACACATCCAGACATTTAGTGCTTATATCCCCTGCTTAGTAAATCCTCAGCGTGTAGCAGACGACGACATAAGTTTTATTTTGGTTTAATCTTCTTCTTTAGCTTTGTGCTTTTGTTTGGTATCGCCTCTTTTCATCTGATGTTCTAGCAGTCTGGTCTAGCTAACGCTTACATATACGAACTGACCATGCTTTGCCACTGCAACACTGCGGTCTCGTTGTTTTTGAAGGGGAAAAAACAGCTTGTGAAGCTAACCAGCCTGGCAATTGACAAAGCTGAATTCACATAATATAACATAATTTGTCTGAAGTATTAGTGGTCAAGTAGTTAAAACATGTACCTTGTGCTCTGAACCGGTTAGCTTGGAATCGGGTTATGTTCCTCAGCTTGTGAGTGCAGGTATTGGAACGAGCCACAGGATGGTCGCTGCAGTTGCAGTTTTCAGGCTTTGTGCGACACACGCAACTGGCAATGACGAGGCCAATCTTGAATTTAGGCAAAAGCTAAGTCAGAGCCTCACATTCTTCAGGGGCCTCAACAAATTCCTGTGTTTTTTCTCACAAATGCAATTTTCTTTTAATAGAGCCTTTAAGAAGATTGCATTTTGTTTTAATTATTTCCTTTACTAAAAATTAAAGGGCCTAATTTTTCCGTCATTCGTGTATTTAAAGATTTTTTCTCAATGAGCTGGCGTAATTTAAAAACGTAGAGGCCTCAGAGCTTTATATATCTAAGGGCCTTTTCAAGACTAGATCTGGTCCTTCGCTAGGCCTAGGCGTAAGGGATTAAATCATTGCTTTTAGTCTCCATTGGCAAAGAAACATGGTTTTTCTATTTATTATTACGGTGTACTACTTATTACAAATACGCTACTGGGATTACGTTGCATGCTTGCGCCATGCATACAACAACTATAAAATATGAAAGCTACCAGTTACTAGTAGGGCTGTAACGAATATTTGCTTCGTAATCGCTTCGGGGCCGAATAGTGGACCTAATCACTATTCGGTATTCGGCCGAATAGTTGCGGTCGGGCCGAATACGAATAGTGGTTACCTTACACCCGTTTATGGACTGGTAGAAAATACACATATCAAGATTTCCCACCTTGGTTCATACTGTCAAGCGTTATCTCTGTGCATTTGACATTATGGATGTTTTCTTTTTAGATTTATTTTATACACGAAAGTGGAAGAATAGGCCTCAGTTGGAATAGTGGGAAGACAGAAGTAATGGTGGTTTAACAGAAAATAATTATTCCTAAATGTGTCATAAAAGTCAATGATTTTTTTTGGGACAAGTACAGAAATTTAAGTATCTGGGCACATGGATAACATCAGATGGAAGATGCATTACTGAAATAAGAAACAGAATAGGACAGGCAAAAACTGCATTTTATAAAATGAAGAACATCTTATGCAATATATCTTTGTCATTGAAGGTTAGAAAAAGAATTCGTGCTTCCTACAAAACATCCAGTTTTAACATATGGCTGTAAGTCCTGGACAATCTGTAGGCAGGCCAAACAATTTCTTGAGACCTCAGAGATGTGGTTTTAAAGAACAATGCTTAAAATACCTTGGACAGCCAAACAAAAAACAAAAACGAAAAACCAAAAGGTTTTGATAGAGGCGGGAGCCCGAAAACAACTTATCACAGACATCAGAAGGAGACAGTCATAATTTTTCGGCCAAGTTATAAAATAAGGGAAAAATGGAACATGTGGTGACCACTGGAAAGATCTGTGGAAGGAGGGATAGAGGAAGACAACGAGAGAAGATTCTTGACAGCCTTGTTCCATGGCATAGAGGTGTGTCAGCACACGAACTAATACATGCTGCAGGAGATCGCAGATTGTGGCATGGCATAATCGCCCATGCCAGTCAGCAAAGCACCTGATGATGATGATTCACTATTCGTATTCGGCCGAATAGTTGGTCCAGCTATTCGTATTCGGCCGAATAGTGAAAATCACTATTCGGTACAGCCCTAGTTACTAGTACCGCAATGCTAACTGCGTCAGTATATTCTCAACAGCTAAGCAGCGAGGAGGAAACTATTCGGTGATACCATCTCCAGTGTAATCGTTACCTGCTAAACGCTTACACATTCGAATTTTGATAATGCCTGGCCACTGGCTACGGGTAAACATCTGATCTGTAGAGAGCGAGAGAGAGAGATAGAGAGAGAGAGAGAGAGAGCGAGCGAGAGAGAGAGCGAGAGAGAGAGAGAGCGAGAGAGAGCGAGAGAGAGAGCGAGAGAGAGAGAGAGAGAGAGAGAGAGAGAGAGAGAGAGCGAGAGCGAGAGAGAGAGAGAGAGAGAGAGCGAGAGAGAGAGAGAGAAAGAGAGAGAGATATCGTGCTATATGGAATATAACCCATTGTTGTAATTCGATCTTCTCGCATGTAAATACAATTCTGCACAGTAATAATAATAATAATAATAATAATAATAATAATAATAATAATAATAATATTAATAATAATAATAATAATAATAATAATAATAATAACAGAATTGGACAAATCATCTCGCTTGGCCTATCCTACTGTCTTTATAGACACGAAATTACATATTATCAAGCCTTTATACAAAAGATGAAGCAGATATCACAGCTTGAAACAATCTTTCATCGCCTGGCACTTGTTCTTGTGGCACTGCATGAGAGACGCCGTCTGGGTACATTAGCAGGTACACTGCTGTGTGAATGCCAAATCCTTGGCAGACTATGAATCGTCTTATCTATCTCTGTATGTCCATTTGGCTGTTTGTACGTCTGTCGGACTGTCTATCTATGTGCCAGTCCGCATGCTCACCTTTCGACCTGTCTGTCTGTTTGCCTGCCTGTCTGTGTGTCCGTTCGTTCGCCTGTACTTCTGTCTACTCATCTGCCTGCATCTATGAATTTGTCTGTCCGACTGCCCTCTCTCTCACTCAGTGTTTCATTCATCTGTCAGTCTGTTTAACCGTCACTTCCACTGCTAGTTGATCCGCCTCTCAGTCTACATTCTATTTCCATCACCCCGATACTGGGATCTGTTTTTCTCACGCGCTGTGTAAGTTGGTCCTAATTTCTTTAAGGCTGTTTTTATTATTGTGCCATCACACCTTATGTTCCCAAGTGTTCTCCTTACTCTGTGCTTATTAGAAATCGTCATATGTAAAAAAAACGTGTTTAATCTGTCACCGATCTCACCATCTAACAATCCGTAAATAGTCTATCCATACTCATCCTCACCATATATCTTTGTCGTTCCTGCTTGTCGATTATGTCACTTTTAAGTTCACTTTTTAAAGCTCGTTTTTTTAACACGGAATTGCGGCAGAAAATTAAAAAACCAGAAGAGACAGTCACCAACGAAGAACGAAGAACAGTGTTAGGCTCACAATAATAAAACATCAAAGAATCAAAAAATTTGATATTCTTGTTAAAATGGAACCACATCAGCCAGCAGGTAGAGCTTACTACACTAGAACAGCAGGCTACAAGGCAAGAGGCCGACACAGAAAGAGAGGGGTGGAGGGAGTAAAAGAGGCGCCACAAAAACGTAAAATATAATATTAACATAAGCTACGCATCTAGCAAAAGACAGGATACTACATCAAACTCCTCTCTTTGGCTTTACATTTCTTACATTTCAGATGTGGCAGTCCTTTGCAGTAAGTTACTCTAATCAGGTCTGTCTAAAAGAAACGCGGTGTCTCGCCAGCTCTGCCATGTCGTGTATTTTTATATTTATGGAGTTACTTATGTCCTCTGCCAGCTACATGCTGGTCGGCTCCTGCTGCTGGTCAGCTCCTGCCATTTTGTACTAATACCTTGCATTTTGCTCTTCCCCCCCCCCCCCCCCCCCTTGATAAAGCAAAAAATATTTCAGTTTCCGAGACAAGATGCTGTTACTAGCCAGTCTTCTTTGGTGTTAAGATTTTTTTATTGTCTGTATTTCTTTTTCTTCTTTGTTGGTCCATGAAATTCTGAGAATCTTTTAAAAGCATTTCAGATTAAAAGCTCTGTTTTCTTCTTCTATTAAATACCATCGTTACCGCAGCTTCTGCGTCTATGCTTGAGTAAATAAAAGGATGGTCAACGGCTAAGTATGGCGAGAATTGTGTATTGCGCGTTCCAGAACATGACATTAGCAGTAATGATACTTTTTTTTTTTTTTTGCTGTCTGGTTTGGCTAGAATTTGAAAAACGACTGTTATCTGGCAAGGGCATTGGCAGTTTAGTTAGTGGAGACATCAATTGACACAGAATCCGTCAGGTGATACAACGGTATCATCTTCATCATCAGTATCATCATCATCATCATCTTCTTTTTCTTCTTTTTCTACTTCTTCTTCTACTTCTTCTTCTTCTTCTTCTTTTTCTTCTTCTTCTTCTTCTTCTTCTTCTTCTTCTTCTTCTTCTTCTTCTTCTTCTTCTTCTTCTTCTTCTTCTTCTTCTTCTTCTTCTTCTTCTTCTTCTTCTTCTTCTGCTTCTTCTTCTTCTTCTTCTTCTTCTTCTTCTTCTTCTTCTTCTTCTTCTTCTTCTTCTTCTCTCTCTTTTTCTTCTTCTTCGCATTCGGTTTCTTATGTTCAGGTCAGATCGTCATATGGGCTTGGGCGGCCTGAAGGAATTCGCATGTCAGTTGCAGGTCCCCCATAGTTCCTTAGGCTTGCTCTCCTCACTTTGTTGCTGAGACCATGTGTTTATTCGTAGTTGCAAGTATAGCGGGTAGGCCTGCAGAACCTGTTCAGATGTTTATGGTTCCATCTGACAGGCACGTTGTGGGGACTGTAGTCTATATTTTATGCATGTGTTCGTCGAGCCCTCGGTGTCCTGTTCTGAGACGGACATTTGTTGTACATTGTTTTCTGTTGAATTTGTTGACGCGGTCTTGTGATTGTTTACTACTGATTTGTTCTTTTCACTAGTACGACAAAATAAAACGAATCAGTGATGAAGTTTTGCTACTCTATAGTGAATGGAGGCTTGCTTCTTGTGACAGTTCCCAGGGCACTGGTAAAAAAGACAATATAAATTTGCTGGGAGTCATATGGTGTCTTATTGGGAGTTGTCTCTTTGTTGTCTCATTGGGATCCAGTTCTACAAAAATATGTGCTGCGAGTTCAATAGTCCCAAGAAAATGGAGAACCAATTCAAGCACATCATATTACTACCGATTCCCAAATCCGCGATACACCATTAGCGTTAAAAAAAAAAGTCAGTTGTACCTCTTGATTGCTTACCAAGTCAGCGACTGTGGTTTAGGCGTTTCGAACGTGTCCTGTGTAATGCCAGGGTGCCGGGTTCGATCACAGCTGTGGACGTTTTGTCTTGCGATGGTTTTGACAGTGGTACCGAGGGACCGTTCACCAAAAGAAAAAAAAAAAAGGCAGCGGTTGGTTCTGCAACGTCCTGTAAAGGATACGCAACCAACTTTCCTTACCAAACATAGACCATGTTTCTTGTGCCTGACATTATCGACACACAAGAAACACAACACCCACACATTTCTAAATATCACATAATTACTTCGAGCAAACATCTGGTTTATTTCGAGCAGCAATCAAAAGTAATCATCGGCTACCCAGTGTTCCTTTATCAGCAACTATTAAAATAGCCGTACTCGGTTGCTGTGCCCTCTGCAAATGTATATTGTCACATGTATAACCTGAATACGGTACCTCGTGAAATAATCATGGTCAGTGACAGCCGTGGGAAGATTTACACCGTAACGTGATTGATGCCGATCAATTTGTTTTGTTTTTACTGAGAGTATTCTGTGGGACACCGTTTCGCAGATTGATAATATCCAAGGTCATCATCATCGTGTAGAAGGTCCTTTGCAGAACGTCGCTCTCATCACGGTCTGCCTGAAAGAAAGTCGGTCTCTCGCCAGCTCTCCCACCTCATGTACTTTCATACTCGAGTCACTTATATCCAGTGCCCATCTTCGTGTCGGTCTGCCCCTGCCCCTCCTTTCTAGTACCATGCCTTCTGCTATAATTTTTTTCCAATCCGTCGTGTCGCTTGATATGACCAAAATCCGAAAGTACCACACAGAAACTGAACAAGGCATACATGTGCTAGCACTGGTAAATGCCAAAATAGTACATACATAGCTCCCTATTTATCCACCTGTCTACCTATCTTCCCACACATCCATCCATCCATCCATCCGTCCCTCTGTCTGTCTGTCTGTCTGTCTGTCTGTCTGTCTGTCTGTCTGTCTGTCTGTCTGTCTGTCTGTCTGTCTGTCTGTCTGTCTGTCTGTCTGTCTGTCTGTCTGTCTGTCTGTCTGTCTGTCTGTCTATATGCATGTCTGCCTATCCGTTCTTCCGCCCGTCTGTCCGTTTATCTATCTATCTATCTATCTATCTATCTATCTATCTATCTATCTATCTATCTATCTATCTATCTATCTATCTATCTATCTATCTATCTATCTATCTATCTATCTATCTATCTATCTATCTATCTATCTATCTATCTATCTATCTATCTATCTATCTATCTATCTATCTATCTATCTATCTATCTATCTATCTATCTATCTATCTATCTATCTATCTATCTATCTATCTATCTATCTATCTATCTATCTATCTATCTATCTATCTATCTATCTATCTATCTATCTATCTATCTATCTATCTATCTATCTATCTATCTATCTATCTATCTATCTATCTATCTATCTATCTATCTATCTATCTATCTATCTATCTATCTATCTATCTATCTATCTATCTATCTATCTATCTATCTATCTATCTATCTATCTATCTATCTATCTATCTATCTATCTATCTATCTATCTATCTATCTATCTATCTATCTATCTATCTATCTATCTATCTATCTATCTATCTATCTATCTATCTATCTATCTATCTATCTAATTGGTCTGTCCGTCCATCCATCCATCCATCCACCCACCCACCCATCCGTCCGTCCGTCCGCCTGTCTGTCTGTCTGGTCTG
>CAJHNH020008465.1:1117700-1146324 GCA_905116865.2 Candidula unifasciata
TCTGTCTGTCTGTCTGTCTGTCTGTCTGTCTGTCTGTCTGTCTGTCTGTCTGTCTGTCTGTCTGTCTGTCTGTCTGTCTGTCTGTCTGTCTGTCTGTCTGTCTGTCTGTCTGTCTGTCTGTCTGTCTGTCTGTCTGTCTGTCTGTCTGTCTGTCTGTCTGTCTGTCTGTCTGTCTATCTATCTGTCTGTCTGTCTGTCTGTCTGTCTGTCTGTCTGTCTGTCTGTCTGTCTGTCTGTCTGTCTGTCTGTCTGTCTGTCTGTCTGTCTGTCTGTCTGTCTGTCTGTCTGTCTGTCTGTCTGTCTGTCTGTCTATTCTTAACCCTTTGAAAATAAAGTTTGTTCGTTCGTTCGTTCGTTCTTTCTATCAGCATGCCTGTCTGCCGGCCTACCTGCCTGTCTGTTGTATTTTTGTTGGTTAGCACAGGTACCACTTTCATTCCATGAGATGGACCAATGTCATCCCCACGACCCAACCTGGGTCACGCCTTATTGGCCAACCCCTCCCTCCCTCTTTAGACACTCAGTGTACGCTGTTTGTGAGCGTCTACTCCGTCCATTTCCTAGTTATAGTGTACCCGTTCTTTGCTCCCCGTCCGTGCGTTGGTGATAAATTCACCAGTACCTGTCCATGACATCCTTTTGAAGGAAGTTTTTCGCCAGGAACACAGATGAGTATCATTTATTGTGTGCATTAGTGCCATGTAGTCACTTCATAGTTAGAGTATATTTGTGTATGTGTACTGTATTGTTCTTTATGTGCTGATGAAGGCTAATCGCCGCAAAGTCCTTTGTTTGTTTATTGTGATCGATTTTGTAAAGCTAACATAAACTGTTTGTTGTTTCTTACAAACTTTTTCTCTTCCCTATAAGTTTCTACTCCTTTTATAAAGCTGCTATTTTTGCCGTGGTACAACAGTGTAGAAGAATTTTGTAGTAAATATATCTGGCGGCGGTAGGACAAGTCTACTGTAGCGAGTCTGTGAGGGACTGATCCGAAAGTTGAGCAGAAAAAAAAAAGAAACCGGAAGTGAGAGATCAGTTATGCCGAAAACGTTGCACCGTTAAAGAGTTTGAGGGTTTCTTTTAAGCGTTCCAGTATCCATGTGTTTCACGTGCGCACACATTCGCACTGGGAATCGCCGTGGCGTAGCGGCTAGACCCTCGCGTGCAGGTCATGGGTTCGCTAACTGGCGGAGCCGGACTTTTGTCAAAACTGACCTCGACTCCCAGGTCGACCTATCTTGACTGGGTACCTGGTGCAGTGCCGGAGGGGGACAGGCGGTAGGCGTGATGCTGACCACATCACCCATCTTGTTCCGATTAGTCTAAAAAAAATATAGGTCTAGCCATATATGCCCTATACACCTAAAGGCGTGAAAAAAAAAAAAGATTTTTACTTTTTTTTTCTGTATACAGCCACATTTCTAACATCCTATACGCGATGTCACTATGACCTAGTCTCTTTTAAAGTAAGAATGTCAATATAAGCCGGACAACCTTTTGTGGAAGCCACCCAACCACGCAGAGCTCGGCAATGCTGAGGGAAAAGCTTTACATAAAACAGTTTGAGGGGGAAGCTCTACAAGGAGTCAGTTTGACGAGAAACCACCAGAAAGAAAGAAAAAAAGAAGAGAATTAGAGTAGTCAAGTGAAGGGGACGAACAAATTTCGAGGAATAGGAGGGTAAACTCTTATTCATGTATAAATATCGTTGTGTTAGACGCCTTTCAGTGTGTTTGACAATTGGATCGATTTAACTTTCACTGTGTTAGTTTGAGGTTAGTCTTCCAAAATTCACAAGCTTGTTGGGCTGGTCGACTTTACTGAAGGTTACGGATGTGTCCCGCTCTTTTGTTTTGTTTCTGTTATGTCTTGCATTAACGTTTTAATTCCGAGAAAGAGAATGCCTGTGACATATGTTGCAGTACTCTGGGGGAGGGGGGGTGGTTTTAGAGCCAGTTGCTCCATGTTTTTGGAGTGATAAAAGCGCTGGCGTGCTGAAATATACAACACGCTATATCAACGGCATTGCGGAACACCCCCATGACCTTGTGCGAAGGCACGGGGCTCAGGAACTACCAATCAGAAGTGAGCTAGTGTGTATATGGGCGGGGTCAGGGGAGACTAACATTACTTGTACCCTTTCACTGGGACGCATAATTAAAATAAAATAGCGTCACACTGACGGGTTGGTTCAACATAACATAAACTAAGACTAGAAAGGACAATGTAAGGAACGGGAAAACCGGGCGCACACATTCATTCAAACGTTTCGACCAGAATCGTTATAACCAACACGAGTCACTACGCACGCACATTGGACGTACAGCAGGTTGTTTGTTAAAGTCGGATGCCCCAACATAATTGTGTTATGCAGTTGAATAGAGTTTCTGAGATTGTCTCTTGATTCCTAGCCACACAGCGGACGGGGGTCGCCGTTCTGTGGCAGATAGATGCTCACCTGCCGATCCGAACATCGTGGGTTCGGGTCCAGACGGAATCAGATTTGTATCAAAAACGACCTTGGCTCCCTGTTCGACCCAGCCTTAGTGCATGCTAGGTAACGTCATGGGAAGTAAAGGCGGCCGGTGTGATGTTGACCACATCACTCACCGAGTACCGATTGGTCTATAAATTATAGATTTAGGCCGAGCGTTTAAACAGCAATGGTAAACTAGCTTAGGTTGCGTATCCTTTACAGGACGTTTCAGAACCAACCCCAACAGCCCCTGGCTGTTGTGTAGTTTTTCTAGGCAAATTTACGTCCAGTAGTTTGCCATTTCTCCTGGACGGTCGGCTCCCTGATACCACTTTCGAAACCAACGCGCATGGCCCGCAGCTAGGATCGAACCCGGCATCCTGGCATTACGTAGCGTTCGCATCGACTTAGCCACAGAGCCGACAATGTTAAACTACTGAATGTAAAATGACTAACTGATGTTTTACCCCACTAGGACATGACACTGAGCGATAAACACCCGGTAACACAGAGTACCACCATTCGGATGAGGCTCACCAGGAAACAGGTCCCAGAAACCCTGTTCAACCCATAGATTGGGTTATATTAGGGCCCTCGACCATAGCCAGGGTGGGGCTTCAAAATATTGAAAGACTGCGTTACGGACATATAAATTAGTAAGGGTTGGAATGTAGAATTGCCTAGTAAAACCATCAAAATGCCGTCAGTGAGGGGATTAAATCTGCGATGTCAAATAAAGGACTATACCAACGAGTGCTGAAAGGCCTATCAAACACAAGTCTAGCAGACTGTGCCCAATACACCTCAGGGAGTAGAGAATATGTGCTTTACTTAGCGACAATTATAAAATATAACAGAGATCTCTTAGAAGCGCTACCGTAATAGTATGAAGAGACACAACCGTTACTGAAGAAATCAAAATCCTGGGACTGAACCAGCCATACAGTTTATTACAGAGCATAGAATCAAGAATATTGAAGTTTAAGTGCATCTGCCTGAGAGGCGAGGAAACCAGCATTCTGCTTACAAATAAGCCAGATCTGTAAAACAGAATAACAACAAACAACTTAAGCTCTGGAGAAAATAGGCCAAAGTTGAGAAGTAGACGAACAAGCAGAGTGTGGACGCGAAGAAAAAGGAGATAGGAACAACAGCTGGAGTAGTCTGGCCTTTAAAGAGAATACTCTGGTACCAACTGCTTCAGAGCCACGATGAAAAAATGAAGAAAAAAAAAGAAGACCTCTAGAACAAGGGGAAGACCATGTATGAGATGGAGCACCGCCATTAGACTGAACACCGCCATTATATGGAACACTGCCATTAGATGGAACACCGTTATTACGTGGAACATGGCCATTAGATGGAACACTGCCATTAGATGGAACACCGTTATTAGGTGGAACATGGCCATTAGATGGTAAACTGCCATTAGATGGAATACCGCTATTAGATGGAACACCGACATTAGATGGAAGACCGTCATTAGATGGAACACCGCCATTAGATGGAACACCGCGATTAGATGGAACACCGCGATTAGATGGAACACCGCCATTAGATGGAACACCGCCATTAGATGGAACACCGCCATTAGATGGAACACCGCCATTAGATGAAACACCGCCATTAGGTGGAACACCGACATTATATGGAACACCGCTATTAGATGGAACACCGCCATTAGATAGAACACCGCCATTAGATGGAACACCGCCATTAGATGGAACACTGCCATTAGATGGAACACCGCTATTAGATGGAACACCGACATTAGATGGAACACCGACATTAGATGGAACACGGCCATTAGATGGAACACCGCCATTAGATGGAACACCGCCATTAGATGGAACACCGTTTTTAGATGGAACACCGACATTAGATGGAACACCGTCTTTAGATGAAACACCCCCATTAGATGGTACAGCATTAGTAGATGAAACACCGCCATTAAAGAACAGGCTTATAAAATCACGTAGAGTGGGACTAGCGAGACCCCCCCCCCCCCCCTCCTCGCGTTAAGAAAAGTCTTCCATAATTATACCATGGGATTTCTTTTTCATTTAGACTTTCAGCTCTCACCCTTTCTGTATTATAATTTCTTCCTTCGTTCTCATCCCCTTCCCGGGGGCCCCCTCCACACAACACGGTCCATATAATTTTGTTCCCACGTATCCACCTCAGTACCTGTATCACTCATGTCCCGCTTGCACACATCTTTATATGGCAGTAGAGGTCCTGTAAAATATGTCTAGCTCTACATGCACAGTTTGTCCTAGGGCGTAAAAAGAGATTCGTTTACTTAGAAAAACAAAGACCATCTTTTAGAGTCTATTGGGTTTGAGGTTTTGAACAACGGATCAACATCATGACACACGGGTAGTAGCCCATAAGTGTTCCGTTTTTCTTCTAGCTCAAGTCTGAGTCCGAGGAAGCTCAGCACAGTGCACAGGCTCTGTGCTAGCACCGGCGAGGATCCTGAAATACTTTGGGTAGATTTTTAACTCTTAATTTTGCTCGGGCAGCGCCGCTATGCTACTTTTTCCGATTTCCAACTGCCAAGGGATTTTTTTTTACGTGCGCAACAATGTACACGGACATCCGATCTCACTACCCAGAAACTAGGGGGAATTGCTAGAAGTCGAAGTCCACGTGAAAAAATCCTAGTACTTACCAGGGATTGAACCCGGAACCTTTAGCACCCGAAGCGGACACCGTGTCCTCGAGACCACGCAGCCCCCTAGAGTCCATTAGATTGTGCGCATACCAGACAGATACCGACATATTTCCCAACACTTCAATGATCAAACTTGAGAATGGGAAGAAAAAGAACTAAAGAACTAAGTTTACAGCTAACACGACTAAAGGGTAGAGAATATGGGAGAGGAAGAGACAGAGAGAGAAAGAAAGAAAGAGAGAGAGAGAGAGAGAGAGAGAGAGAGAGAG
Source organism: Candidula unifasciata (assembly GCA_905116865.2). NCBI lineage: Eukaryota > Metazoa > Mollusca > Gastropoda > Stylommatophora > Geomitridae > Candidula > Candidula unifasciata. Next base: position 1,123,126 of record CAJHNH020008465.1, read on the forward strand.
AGAGAGAGAGAGAGAGAGAGAGAGAGAGAGAGAGAGAGAGACTGCAGAAAATTAATCTCAAAGATAAATTATTGGCAAAAACTAAAACCTTTTCTCGTAAAGTATTTAAGATTTAAAAATGTTAATTAAAGCCAGACCTAGTGTAAACGTGAGACTATACATTAGGAGCATAAATTCTGGAGGTCAAGAACTGTTACTGCCTCCTATCGCAAGTAATTAGCAACCGGTTTCCTTTCTCAGATTTGCTGTGGAAATCTAGGAGGCATGTACATCTAGAAAAGAAAACCCTGTTAATAGGCACACGAATAAATCCCAAATGTTTACCATCTGAACCAAACAAAGTTTTATATTTCTGCTACATGGTGTTTTAGTGGTGTTTAAGTGGTGTTTTAGTGGTGTTTAAGTGGTGTTTTAGTGGTGTTTAAGTGGTGTTTAAGTGGTGTTTTAGTGGTGTTTAAGTGGTGTTTAAGTGGTGTTTAAGTGGTGTTTAAGTGGTGTTTTAGTGGTGTTTTAGTGGTGTTTAAGTGGTGTTTAAGTGATGTTTAAGTGGTGTTTAAGTGGTTGTTGCGCTGAACTGGCATAGAACATAAATGTAATATTGAATTCACTCTAGTTATTTGCGGCTACAGCCTGGGTCGCTGGGTGAATTACAAAAGAGAGTGAGGATTATACTAGAGACAACATTGCAGATACAGATCATCTATTTCAAGCGATCGAAAGAAGAAGAAGAAGAAGAAGAAGAAGAAGAAGAAGAAGAAGAAGAAGAAGAAGAAGAAGAAGAAGAAGAAGAAGAAGAAGAAGAAGAAGAAGAGAAGAAGAAGAAGAAGAAGAAGAAGAAGAAGAAGAAGAAGAAGAAGAAGAAGAAGAAGAAGAAGAAGAAGAAGAAGAAGAAGAAGAAGAAGAAGAAGAAGAAGAAGAAGAAGAAGAAGAAGAAGAAGAAGAAGAAGAAGAAGAAGAAGAAGAAGAAGAAGAAGAAGAAGAAAGAAGAAGAAGAAGAAGAAGAAGAAAGAAGAAGAGAGAAGAAGAAGAAGAAGAAGAAGAACAAGAAGAAGAAGAAGAAGAAGAATAGAAGAAGAAGAAGAAGAAGAACAAGAAGAAGAAGAAGAAGAAGAAGAAGAAGAAGAAGAAGAAGAAGAAGAAGAAGAAGAAGAAGAAGAAGAAGAAGAAGAAGAAGAAGAAGAAGAAGAAGAAGAAGAAGAAGAAGAAGAAGAAGAAGAAGAAGAAGAAGAAGAAGAAGAAGAAGAAGAAGAAAAAAAAGAGAAGAAGAAGAAGAAGAAGAAGAAGAAGAAGAAGAAGAAGAAGAAGAAGAAGAAGAAGAAGAAGAAGAAGAAGAAGAAGAAGAAGAAGAAGAAGAAGAAGAAGAAGAAGAAGAAGAAAGAAGAAGAAGAAGAAGAAGAAGAAGAAAAAGAAGAAGAATCTAGGGAAAGCATATAGAGTACAATAGTTATCTTGACTTTCAGTAAGGAAATCGCCTCTATAGGGGGGACGGTATTACATTCAGAGTCAGGACATGGCACGACAGATTTAGGCAACATATGTTCAAACTTTTCGGTATAGGAAACACGGAAGCGTATCCCTAAAGCCTGGCTCCAGAAAGTCCTGAGCATGTGCTTCAACAATGTCAACTATGTTCACAGCTGAGTTGCAATCAGTCCTGTTCCAACCACAATGAAGACAAAACTGTATGGCACACGAAAAGATATGGACTGCACGATAACATTCATAAAGACTATCGTTGACCTGATATAAATTTTCTAACAGAAGGATCTAAGAAGAAGAAGACTGGATGTGCTGTCATTAATTTGACTATCAGTAGCTGGAGAAAGCATTGAATTTACTCGAGTTAATTTGACTAAGTTTATCTTAGTTATTTTAAGTTTTAAATTTAAAGCGAAAGCATATAATTACGATAGTTTTTTTGACTTTCAAGCATTCTTGAGTTCCTTCCTCTTCTTCAGCATTCCGAAGCTCCTGAGGTTCATTGCTGCAGATATTACCCGCGTCCACTCACATGTATGGTTGACCTTCCAGTTGGTAACACCAAGTATTTGCAGATCTCACTGAACAGTGTCTCTCCATCGTCTTCTTGGTCTGCCTCGTGGTCTACGACTATTAATTTCCCTGGTGTATACAGTTTTTACTTCTCTGTCATCTGACATTCTGTCAATATATTTCATCTATTTCAATTCCTGACTTTATTTCAATTTCAGTACTTGGAAAACAATTATTCAAATTTTGTTTTATTGTTATTATTATCTAGAGTTTCAATACGAGGAGAGAGCATTGAATTTGTGAACTATTTCAAGTTTCAAAAGTGAGAGGAAGCACTGAATGGCATTATAGTTAGAACTTCAGTGGCCACGTAATAAAGTGAGCATCCCAGCTCTGGCCTGCAACATAAAGAACTACCCTGGATCTGTTTATTCAGATTTGGAGCGTATTTGTTGAAGGAATGCTAAAGCTAAGCAGGGAATGGCTTTCTTTTATGATTTTCCTTCTCATCCTGTCTGTGCAGCCATATTGTTCTTCTTATTTCGTTTCGTTTTCTTCCTTCCTATAAATTTAACATTGGGATGTTCTCTCCTTCTTTTGAAACCACACTGCTATTTCTTCGTCTTTCCGAATCACGTTGCTATTTGTTCTACTGAATTTTTTTTTTTTTTGTTTGTTTTTCTTATTCTTCCCAAATATCAAGACCATAAACTTCAAGAAAGACAGGAATCGGGTGTCTTAGTACTGGTTGGGACACTGGAATCAAATCAGCCGGCGCAAATATTGGATTCTTGTCATGACTAATGGAAACTAGCAATAAACGATAGAGTGGCGACTGAATGTTGGAACCATTCGACGAGGAAATATCCACAGTTTTTATCGAGGGAGACAAGCAACAGACAGCAAAATGTAACATTATACACGCTAATGGCACACGGACTGATATGTTTGATTTGATGGACGTAAAACCAACTTGTCCAGTGAGTCAAACACTGTGTTTGTGGTAGGTGGGATGTAGGACAGTATTCTGATTGTGATAGCGGCTTCTTTGTTTTCTTTCTTTCTTTCTTTCTTTCTTTCTTTCTTTCTTTCTTTCTTTCTTTCTTTCTTTCTTTCTTTCTTTCTTTCTTTCTTTCTTTCTTTCTTTCTTTCTTTCTTTCTTTCTTTCTTTCTTTCTTTCTTTCTTTCTTTCTTTCTTTCTTTCTTCTGTCTTTCTTCTGTCTTCTTTTCTTTTCTTCTTTTTCTTTCTTTCTTCTTTCTTTCTTTCTTCTTTCCTTTCTTTCTTTCTTTCTTTCTTTCTTTCTTTCTTTCTTTCTTTCTAGCCACTCAGAGCGCACACCGCCTGTGTGGCTATCTTCTGAAGCTTGTTCATGGAGTCTGATACAATTACCACCTGTTGGCTATCTTCTGAAGCTTGTTCATGGAGTCTGATACAATTACCGCCTGTTGGCTATCTTCTGAAGCTTGTTCATGGAGTCTGATACAATTACCGCCTGTGTGGCTATCTTCTGAAGCTTGTTCATGGAGTCTGATACAATTACCGCCTGTGTGGCTATCTTCTGAAGCTTGTTCATGGAGTCTGATACAATTACCGCCTGTGTGGCTATCTTCTGAAGCTTGTTCATGGAGTCTGATACAATTACCGCCTGTGTGGCTATCTTCTGAAGCTTGTTCATGGAGTCTGATACAATTACCGCCTGTGTGGCTGTTTGCCATGATGACCACGGTAAGTCTCTAGAAGCAGCGGCTTTATCCATGGCCATGTTTGACGTAATTGCCTGGTAAGCGCCGCTGTCCTCTTGTATAATTCCCCCCCCCCCCCCCCACCCCAATTCTTTGCACTTTGTATGCCCATGATGACCTTGATCCGCGCTTCAAGGATCCATCTGTGTAGATGATGATATCTTCTGGTGTAAATTCTGATTTATCAGTTCCCTTACCTATGTGTCTACGGTCGCAGGAATCTGAACCATGCAATACCTTCCCAATGTGATGACAATCTTAAAAGTGACACATTGTTTGCTACGACTACATCCAGTTATAAACCAATTCAAGTTTTCTATCGCCTAATTTTCCCATTGAAAAATTAATAAAGTGTTTACTTTGGCTCCGACAAGTTTTATATAACACGTTTTCCCCTGAGGTTAATTTAGTTCGTTGTTTTGTCTAATAATTACTCCTTTCTGGTCCCTCTCTCTCGCCGTGTGAGAATATCTTTTCCTATGCTGTTATGTACATCTATTGTTTTAATATATATACACACACATAGTGCTAGAATTATATGTTTAGCACCCAATGGATGATGATGATGTTTTGACCCCGCTGGCCACCTTTACTTCTCGGGACACTACCTGTACCAATTTTAGGCTGGGCTGAACTGGGAGTCAAGGTCAATTTTCAAATGGTTTTAAATCGAGTGATTACAAAGCAAAGCTTTCGAGGTTCGAGGGCTATGGTTTATTTCAGAATCCACTGGTCGTCTTTTTTTAAAGTTTATAAAGTATACCTATAGTGATTTCTGAAATGAAACCACTATATGCCACTTAGATCTGCAGGATACCTCTCACAGCCTGTGGCTAGAGCGTTGTTTCCGAGAGGCAAGAAGCTGCAAAAACATCAATTTCTTCTAGATGTTTGTATTTATTTCCTACTGATATATGCTATACTTCCGGCCCGACATTGTCGCGTACGTCGCGCCATTAGCCTAGCAGCCTTGTACCGCCTGATGGATGTAGCTGTTACATGAGTGAGCGGAAACTTCTGATGCATCAACGGGCACATTTTCACACACTGACTCTGGCCCGCTGACGACTGGCTTTCCAACACTCCTTTAGAAGACATACTTCCACATATAAAACCTATAAGAACTATATCCAGAGTAAATGTCTTGCAGCGCTCTTTTTCCCTTCTGTAATCTCTGACATCAGTGGGATATACGAGATCGACACAGGAACTTCACATCCACGAAGTAACGTAACCAGGTGGCATTTCAGCAAAATTAATACCCATCGTCGTTATGATAGCTCCAAAAGACAACGTGTCGTTTGGTCACCAATTAGTTGCCTTTCACTGTTATCTCAACCGCTGTCGGTGGAAAGATGTAAAACTGAGCGAAAAGTATATCAGCCAGCTTCAGAATATAACAAACACATACAAAACGTGAACGTTGCGGTTATAGAGCCTTCATCAGCACATACGTAAATCAAACAAAAATCACACGAATACACAAAATACGTTATATCTCTGTGTCATACTATTTCACCGCTGTCGGTTACATGCAGTGTGAATTTGATTTTCACATTTAAGGCCTGTTCATCCAGTTAACTTTAGGTATTCAGGTCCCTCTTGGTCTGCTTTTTATCCTAACCCCTCCCCCCCCCCCCCTTCCTCGCCCCCATCCCTTCTGACAGCCTCGTGGTATTGTTTTGGAAAGGCCGGTAGATCTTGTGACATGTCCGTATCATTGTATTTCCCCTCTTGCCAGTGTTAAAAGAGATAAAAAGATGCTGAATGAGGATATGGCGAACTTTGTCAGTTGTCATGTGCTTTATGTGTGATATAACAATTTTTTTTTTTAATTTAAATTAAATGAGGTTCATAAGGATTAAAATAAATAATATGTGTTATAAAGTAAATGCTAGAAATTTTTCATCTCATTTTTTTTGAGGGGTGTTTCATGGCAGTGGTCTTTGTTCCTGTGTAACCGGAGAGAGTTTTATGTGTGTGTGTGTGCGCGCGCGCGTGTGTGTGTGGATATGTCAAGCACCATTTCATTATTCTTATTGTTGGCATCTTTCCTTCTTTACAAACAAAAGTGTTTCATAATGCTAAAGTCAGGAACTGGATTCACGGTCCATTTATAACATACACCCTAGGCAGTTTACTTCTTTCTTCTTCTTGCATTCACCAGGTGCAAACTCCGGCGGAAAGTTCTGGTGGTTCGTTCACTTCCAGACTTTAGTCCTGTTCCAGAAACTGAGTGCTGCGTGCACATCCGTTTTACAGGTGTGACTCATTTGCATGCAGACTATTGGTTCATTGTCTCTCTGGCAGATGTACTGCGACTTCAAAGGAAACGCTTTTTAGGCAGGCAGTGGATCTGTTCTTGTTTTACTAACAATTGGACCCCCGAACACACACGGGGAACCTGTGGGAAGTAATTTAGAGGCTATGTGAGACCCATGCAGTAGGGTCCCTTCCTCAGTTTGCGTTAACTCCAAAGGAAATGTAACATAACACGTCTGGGACACAGCTTGCTGCTGAAACTGTCAGGGCATAAAACCATTACTCAGTCTCTCGGCCTGTCGAAGCTTCCTTCCTAGACCAGCTGACCACCAAGGCCATGGGCCAGGTCTGCCCTGCCGTAATACTGAGTTTTCAGGTTGTAATTCCTTGGCCTAGAATGGAGCTGGTGCCCTCGCCCGATGCGCTCATCTGCGGAAGCCGTTGCCACAAGTCGGATGTCAGGTCTGGTATATACCGCGTAACATTCAGCGTTGACAGAGAACTGGTAGTAACGACTACTGTTATTTGGTAGGTCAATCAATCATACATAGTGACATTAACAGAGAACAGGAGTACCGAATTTTGATGTGTGGTAGCTCAATCATACGTGGCGAAATTAATAGAGAACAGGTAGTACCGACTTCTGTTATGTGGTAACTCAATCATACATGGCGAAATTAACAGAGAACAGGTCGTACCGACTTCTGTTATGTGGTAACTCAATCATACATGGCGAAATTAACAGAGAACAGGTCGTACCGACTTCTGATGTGTGGTAGCTCAAACATACGTGGCGAAATTAACAGAGAACAGGTAGTACTGACTTCTATTTTAATTCTTCTACTTCTTCATCTTCAGCACTTGAGCCCTTGAGGTTCATTGCTGCAGATATCACCCACCTCCATTCATCTCTCTGGTTGGCCATTTCTTGCTAGTTGGTGACACCAAGTGTTTCCATGCATGTTTGGACATTATCTCTCCATCATCTTCTTGGTCTGCCTCGTGGTCTACGACCATTCAACTCCCTCGTGCATACAGTTTTTATCTCTCTGTCATTTGACATTCTCCCAATCTGTCTGTATATATATTTATATAAAATGGTAACACGAAACTAACAGAGGAAAGTTAGTAACAACTACAGTTATACTGTTACTCAGTCATTTCTGACGAAGTTAACAGAAAAACAGGTAGTACCGACCACTTCTATACGGTAAGTCAGTCAGATCTTGCGAAGATAACATAAAACAGGTACAACGGACTGCTGTTGTACGGTAAACTCAGTCAAATCTGAAAAAGTTAACAGAAGACATGTAGTACTTACTGAATACCGTTAAACGGTAATCTAGTCATATCTGAAGAAGACCCGACTTACGTAAAATCCAAGTATACAGTGTTGAAATGAACATAGTACAAACGACAATATCGACAGTTTATAAATAGACACTGGATATTTGATCAAATGAATAATACACATCATGAAGTACTGAGTATTAAAGCATTTAGACTGAAGACTTTTAGATGATTTGATTCTGAAGGTCACGATACTCGAATATCGACTGCTTAGCAGCGATGATTAGCTGACCAAGAAATGTGTTTTCCCCAAGTGACCACTGGTGTCCGAGTGAAGGGAAGCCCTTTTAAAACCCATTTCCTATTGTTCATCAAATATTCTTTGAAGCGTTCTACCAATCTTCTGCCCATTCCTCTCAAGGAAATTCGTGTGGCATTTCTTATCAATATTTGTTGAAGTCACGAATTCGTTTTGATTTTACTATATTTATAATAATTCAGACAAGAAAGGCGATGAGGAGGGAATCTAACCATCAGTTTTATTTTACTATATTTGTGATGGGGAGTCACCGTGGCCGAGCGGCAAGACGCTCGCCGCGGATTGGAAGGTCGTAGGTTCGCTCCCTGGCGAAGCCAGACTTTTTTCAAAAATGACATTGGCTCCGAGGTCGACCTAGCTTTGAGTGGGTACCGATTGCAGTCCCGTGAAAGTAAAGGCGGCCGGCTAGATGCTGACCACATCACCCATCTTGTGCCGACTGGTTTATAAAAAATATAGGTCTAGCCCTATATGCCCTATACGCCTCAAGGCGTGGAAAGGGTCCTTTACTTCTTTTTTTATATTTGTGATGCAGATAAGAAAGGCGACATTTTAATGCTCCTGCAGATTTCAAGGCCCCAAGTTTCAGATTATTTATCATCTGCCTAAGTACAGCAGTGAGTAGAGTGTGTGCAGCCTTAAGACTTCACACTGCGGTGATAGAATCTGCCATACGACTACATTTCCCCGTAGACTGATTTTAAAATCTGTAATGTGTGTCTTCTTTGGGGAAAAAGGGGGGGGGGGGGGGGCAAACAGACAGACTGCACCACTAGGTGGTAAACTTATGCGTCAAGGCATTTTGAGGAGGAGCGCACTGGTGCTGAGGAACAACTAGATCATCACTGTCTAAAGAGAATGGTGCAACGGGGAATGATCAGGAGATCTGGCCGACATACTATGACGAAATGACCTCAGTGGTCTCAGAAGTTATATTATGTTTATTAGTTTCTTATGTTCATAGAAGGACAAAGAATTATACTCAATAAGCACTGAGCCTAAATAGTACTAAAACCACCAAAAAGGATTTGAAAATTTTTTTTAAACTTTGTTTTCCCGTCTCTCGCCAGACAAAGCAACCCAGCTTTGGGTAATATTACCTAATATTACCTTAGCTATAGATTCATTTTACACGCCAGTGTTATATAATTATCTCCTGACCCCAGTCTGTAGAGGCGAGTAACTGGGGATATAACTTAGTATCACACTTGAGATTATCTCCCATGAACCCGACCTTAGTGTCATAAATGTTACATAACACAGACTGAGTGGGGCCTTTTGAACAGAGCAGATCAGGAGAATTATATAGACATCTAAAACCTTTTCCTTCTCTTGTGGATACCAAGTGCAGCTAATGTTAAAATAATTCACGAGCCAATATGACTGTTTTCTTGGATATCCAGGACTTTGTCTGAGAGCAACATAGCCCGGATATTAGTTCAGTTAATCTGGTGGAAGGATTGTGTTGAGAGGAAAATCCCTACTCAACATATAAATCATTTAAACCCAAATCCAGAGAACCCACGACCCGGGACGTCACGCTAAAAATTTGTAAGATCAAGGGATCGTAGGGCCGTTACGTCACACATATATACTCAGAGAAAAGCCAACGCGGACATACAGTCAGATCACTGTTGGTATCATCGGGGTTTTAAAAATTTGCTGGCTGCTGATAATGGGGACAGGGTACTTATGGGAATGTCCAGAGTGTTGGTTTCGAGACTCAGCTGAACTCAACTCAACTCATACATGTCTTTCATTCACCAGTTCTATAAATGTCCTAACATTCTTCTGTTTTTTAATCCACAAACTATGTAGGTGCGTTTTTCACTCACCAATTATAAAATTTATATCTCATTCATTCTTAAAATAACCCTCCCTTTCACACTCGGTCATTCACAACACATCACAACAGTTCTTTTTGTCTGTCTGACTCTTACAAATTCTACAAATATCCTTCCACAAAATATTCCTCCACTCATCTTTTCTTCCGACACCCCATCTCCCTGCTCCCCAAATGTCAACCCAGGTGAACACAATCTCAAATTGCAAGTCAAGCGCTGAAACAGTTCTTGTATACCCTCTTCAAAACCCGGATAACAGAACGCTGCTCCTCTCTGGTGTATGGCAAGAGTGGATCGGTCCAATTGGTATTATGACGTACCGTGCTTATCTGCACTGTGATATCACGTGCTTAAAACTCGTGATATCCTTAAGAGCAGCATTAACATGCTACACAACAACGGCTTGGTTGTTGAAATTTCTACTCGTACCCCACTTCTACTTCCTAATGCCGGGATGCTGGGTTCGATCCCAGCTGCGGGTCATGGGCCTTGCGTTGGAAACGACAGTGGTATTAAGAAAGCCGACCAACCAGGAAGCAATGGCAAACTACTGGACGTAAATTTGCATAGAGAAATCACACAACAGCCAGGGGCTGTTGGGGTTGGTTCTGCAACGTCCTGTAAAGGATACGCAACTAACCTATCCCACTTTAAAGGTTTTTATTTAAAGCTCCCTCGCCTTCAACAACTTTCTCCCCCCCCCCCCTCTCTCTCTCTCTCTCTCTCTCTCATTCTCTGTCTCTCTCTAATTCTTCTCTAAATTCTTCTCCCAACCCCCCCCCCCCCCCCCCCCCCCCCCCCCTTTCCACTTTTTACTAATGTCAACCGTCGAGAAGACAATATGATATCGATCGCTCCTATTAATAAATCACGTGATGACCCCGGTCTGACGACGTCCGGAAGTAACTTTATTACAGCCATCAGTTTTGTCGGCCATTAAAGTAATCATCATCATTATCATCGGCATCATCACACACGAGAACCACTTTCTAGTCGTCGACTTCAACTCTCCATTGCGGTTTTTATTGACCTCATCAAAAATATCGCCGACACGTGAATCTGCGTCTACATAAAAATATGACTTTCCAATGACAGCAATATTATAATTTTGTTACGATTGGCTCTGCTTCTATAGTTCGTCTTGACGTCAGGTTTTCAGTTGTTGCGTGCTTGCCAAAGTACCCATCGCCCGGTTGCTCCGGTTCATGTTTCTTGTATCTGGTGAGAGAACAGGGCAGTTGATCTGAGATAACCAAATAAATGTTGGCAGTCAAGCTCGAATTTCTTCGTTGTCTTTTTTCCCCCTCCTAGGATTATTAGGCTGGCAGTTAGACAAAGCTGTAGAGGAAGCTGTAGAGGTGGCTGTAGAGGTGGCTGTAGAGGTGGCTGTAGAGGAAGCTGTAGAGGTGGCTGTAGAGGTAGCTGTAGAGGAAGCTGTAGAGGAAGCTGTAGAGGTGGCTGTAGAGGAAGCTGTAGAGGTGGCTATAGAGGTAGCTGTAGAGGAAGCTGTAGAGGAAGCTGTAGAGGTGGCTGTAGAGGTGGCTGTAGAGGACGCTGTAGAGGTGGCTGGAGAGGAAGTTGTAGAGGAAGCTGTAGAGGAAGCTGTAGAGGAAGCTGTAAAGGTGGCTGTAGAGGTGGCTGTAGAGGAAGCTGTAGAGGTGGCTGTAGAGGAAGCTGTAGAGGTGGCTGTAGAGGTGGCTGTAGAGGAAGCTCGTAGGGAAGCTGTAGGGAAGCTGTAGAGGAAGCTGTAGAGGAAGCTGTAGAGGAAGCTGTAGAGGAAGCTGTAGAGGTGGCTGTAGAGGAAGCTGTAGAGGAAGCTGTAGAGATAGCTTTAGAGGAAGCTGTAGAGGTGGCTGTAGAGGAAGCTGTAGAGGTGGCTGTAGAGGTGGCTGTAGAGGTGGCTGTAGAGGTGGATGTAGAGGAAGCTGTAGAGGTGGCTGTAGAGGAAGCTGTAGAGGAAGCTGTAGAGGTGGCTGTAGAGGAAGCTGTAGAGGTGGCTGTAGAGGAAGCTGTAGAGGTGGCTGTAGAGGTGGCTGTAGAGGAAGCTGTAGAGGTGGCTGTAGAGGAAGCTGTAGAGGAAGCTGTAGAGGTGGCTGTAGAGGTGGCTGTAAAGGAAGCTGTAGAGGTGGCTGTAGAGGAAGCTGTAGAGGTGGCTGTAGAGGTGGCTGTAGAGGTGGCTGTAGAAGCTGTAGGGAAGCTGTAGAGAAAGCTGTAGAGGAAGCTGTAGAGGAAGCTGTAGAGGAAGCTGTGGATGTGGCTGTAGAGGAAGCTGTAGAGGAAGCTGTAGAAATGGCTGTAGAGGAAGCTGTAGAGGAAGCTGTAGAGAAAGCTGTAGAGGAAGCTGTAGAGATAGCTTTAGAGGAAGCTGTACAAGTGGCTGTAGAGGAAGCTGTAGAGGAAGCTGTAGAGGAAGCTGTAGAGGTGGCTGTAGAGGTGGCTGTAGAGGTGGCTGTAGAGGTGGCTGTAGAGGAAGCTGTAGAGGTAGCTGTAGAGGAAAGTGTAGAGGAAGCTGTAGAGGAAGCTGTAGAGGTGGCTGTAGAGGAAGCTGTAGAGGAAGCTGTAGAGGAAGCTGTAGAGGAAGCTGTAGAGGAAGCTGTAGAGGAAGCTGTAGAGGTGGCTGTAGAGGTGGCTGTGGAGGTGGCTGTTGAGGTGGCTGTAGAGGAAGCTGTAGAGGAAGCTGTAGAGGAAGCTGTAGAGGAAGCTGTAGAAAGAAGCTGTAGAGGTGGCTGTAGAGGTGGCTATAGAGGTGGCTGTAGAGAAAGCTGTAGAGGAAGCTGTAGAGGTGGCTATAGAGGTGGCTGTAGAGGAAGCTGTAGAGGAAGCTGTAGAGGAAGCTGTAGATGAAGCTGTAGAGGTGGCTGTAGAGATAGCTGTAGAGGACGCTGTAGAGGTGGCTGTAGAGGAAGCTGTAGAGGAAGCTGTAGAGGAAGCTGTAGAGGAAGCTGTAGAGGAAGCTGTAGAGGAAGCTGTAGAGGTGGCTGTAGAGGAAGCTGTAGAGGAAGCTGTTGAGAAAGCTGTAGAGGAAGCTGTAGAGGAAGCTGTATGTGAAGCTGTAGAGGAAGCTGTAGAAGTGGCTGTAGAGGAAGCTGTAGAAGAGCTGTAAAGGAAGCTGTAGAGGAAGCTGTAGAGGTGGCTGTAGAGGAAGCTGTAAAGGAAGCTGTAACGAAAGCTGTAGATGAAGCTGTAGAGGAAGCTGTAGAGGTGGCTGTAGAAGAAGCTGTAGAGGAGCTGTAAAGGAAGCTGTAGAGGAAGCTGTAGAGGTGGCTGTAGAGGAAGCTGTAGAAGAAGCTGTAAAGGAAGCTGTAAAGAAAGCTGTAGATGAAGCTGTAGAGGAAGCTGTAGAGGTGGCTGTAGAGGAAGCTGTAGAGGAAGCTGTAGAGGAAGCTGTAGAGGAAGCTGTAGAGGAAGCTGTAGAGGTGGCTGTAGAGGAAGCTGTAGAGGAAGCTGTAGAGGAAGCTGTAGGGGAAGCTGTAGAGGTGGCTGTAGAGGAAGCTGTAAAGGTGGCTGTAGAGGAAGCTGTAGAGGAAGCTGTAGATGAAGCTGTAGAGGAAGCTGTAGAGGAAGCTGTAGAGGAAGCTGTAGAGAAAGCTACAGAGCAGGTCTATTTAACTAATTTTACTCAGGGGTCAAGATGTTGAAAACAGGAATCCTCATGGGCCAGTAGTAATAGCTTTGCTTAGAAAGATGAAGAAAGTCCTCGCGGCGGGACAGCTGGCGAGAGACTGAGCTTCTTTCAGGTGGGCTGTATTGAGAGCAACATTCTGTAAAGGACCGCTAACCGATTCTGATGATGATCACAGTCGGTGTCACTGAGCTTCGGGCATTTTCCTACGTTCTCACTCCTCGGATGCAGCAGCCACTCAGTATATCTCGACAGTCGGTTTTCATTAAGTTACTTTGCTACTACTGCTACTTCCAGTGTTCTCGTTAATCTCTTCCTGAGGGAAGGATGAATATTAAAAAGGACGAATATCAAAACTACTTTTTTTTTTGGGAATTGACTAAAAATGGTTTAATGTGTTCCTAGCCTGAATTTGGCCTATCTAATCTTTAACAACAACGAAATGATACCCTGATATCGATCTCGAAAATCATTGCAAATACATTTGAATTACACATTAACTGTTGTACACATTCTTGCTTTACTATTGTGATAGACTTTTTACTCGTCCTGGTGACGTAAACATACTGTAGACCTACATAAATACATAAAAAAGATTTTAAAAAGAAATGTATCTTTTTGATGAAAAGAAAAGAATAATGGCTATTGCTTGGAAGGGAAGTAACCTTCCATTACGATGTCGGAGAATGTCACTTGCGGTGATTGATATCCTGCTAATTCATTAACATTTCTAGACGATTCACCAGCACGCTTTGTTGTTGAAAAAGTTGTCAAGTTTTGTTTGTTTCCTTGTGTGTGTGTGTGCTTTTTTTTTTTTTTTTTCGAACGTAATCAAATATATCGTAATCAAACGAATTCATACGCTGATTAATTATATCGATCTTTTTTGGCGGGTGGGGGTGCCATTTCTCGATGACAACTGACATTTTGGGCCAAGTGGACAGCCACTCCCTAAATTAGCACTTGGAACCGGACCATCGTCCTCTGTTTTTCTCGTCTGATGACTCGCTGGCCACGTCGTTGGGAGGACGAATACTGACTTTTTAGGCGAATATCAAGCAAACATTTCAACGTAAAAACATGATGAATTTCAAAAAGACGAATACTGTAATTGTCATTCTAGCCTATCATCATCAGTCAGCAGGTCCTTCGCAGAACGTCGCCCACGTTACGGCACGCCTGAGAGACTCTTTCTCTAGTCCATTTTTAAGCCTTATGTGCTTTCGTAGTCAATGCATCGTATTTGTCTTGTTTCTATGTTTGCGGCGGTCTGCCTTGGCCTCGTTTTCTGGAAACGGTACCCTCCGTCATCGTTCTATCAACGCCCCCATGACAATTAGCGTTGCCAAAATAGCTCAGCTTTCTGGCTTTTTATAAGCCAATTCTCGATGTTCAGATCACATGGAGCGTCAGCGATTTTCTTCTTTGTGGCTGTTACTGTCTTCTAAATTACAATAAATAAACTAGAGTGGGCAGTTCCTTCACTCATCGACCTTCCATCTCAGACAATACTTTAAAATATTTTATGGTACCTAGTTTTACTAGGCTGATGATTATTGTGGTGGCAGCCGCGGTAGCGCAGTTGCGTGAAGTTCGTCTGGCAGCACAAAGGTCTAGGATTCGAATTCGCATCCAGTCATATATTTCGTAGGAAATGTGTCCATGATCGACCCAGCCTACAGTGAAAACGAGGTAACGTTTTGGAAAGTAAAGGTGGCCGCCGTGCTGTTTACTGCATCTGCCAATGAGTGCCGATTATCTGTAAGCACAACGTACCAGATGCAGCACTGACGTTAAAAGAAACAGCCCTTTACTTGTCCCTGCTGTTCTGGCAGGCAAGGGCGCTGTGTGTTGCGCCGCTACCACTGTTGTTGCTGCTGTTACTACTAATATGTTACAGCTACTACTATTACTACTACTGCAACTATTACCACTGCTACTAACACTATTGATACCAACGCTGCTACTAAGTAAGGTGAAGTAAAGCCCCCTTATCCACGTCTTCAAGCGTATTATGGTGTACAGATCTAGTCCTAGTCCTTCTAGAAAGAAAAAATAAATCACACACACACACACCCACCCCACGTTCAATCTACTGTTAGCCGGTCTCCGGTTATATTTGCGGTCTGATTTATTTGCGCCACTTTCGTGGCTAAAGTTCTCTGGTATTGGCGCCGTCTCTGGGGTAAGTCCTTCTCCCCTCCAGGTCAGACCGCTCGTCATTTTTCCTGTTGTGTACAGATCTACTTTTCGTTTTTAAATCTTTCCTGGGCATATAGGGCTAGACCTATATTTTAAAGACCAGTCGGCACTTGGTGGGTGGTTTGGTCAACATCGCACCGACCATACTACTAATACCACCACTACCACCAACATTGCTACCGTAACCACTACCACTGGAGAACACCTCTACTACATCTACTATTTTTAGTACTACTTTACTGCTACTGCTACTGCTGTCACAACCGCTGCTACAAAACTACTAGTACTATTACTCCTACTCTTGCTGCTAGTGTTACTTCCAACATGTTCTTACTCGTGCACAAACAAAGTATATTTTTTTGCGAATCTTTCTGTACTCCTATTTTATGTTTGCAGGGCTTCACCAAAATCTACCAGCAGTTCTTTCCTTTTGGAGACCCTAGCAAGTTTGCCAATTTTGTGTTTAATGTATTCGACGAAAATAAGGTTAGTTCAATTGTTGTTTCTTGTTTTGTTTTTTCGCTCTCTGTATCTGTCAATCCCCCCCCCCCCTCTCTAAACCCCTTTCCTCTCTCTTCCAACATTGCTATTTGTATTGTCTGGAACCCCCCCTCCCCCCCCCCCCCCGCTCCTCTTTTCCCCGGTTTGTTATTTGCTATGTCGATACATCATGTTAATGCTGCCATTTCTAACGTCTGCTAGATATTTCATTGTTGTTAACAAATCAATCATTGCATTTTTCACTTATGTCTTTCTATCACGGCCAGCTCCAGATTGATAAGGCCGTACAGCTCGAACGGGGTTTCCCGTTCTTGTGTAAGAATTGAGTCCCTCTGCATCCACAGTTTTTATAGAGGAGATGTATACACAAATAAAACTACAGTTTCATTAATTTTCGATATATTTTTTAGAACTATACGTCATTTTTAAGGTAAATTGGTGTGCCAATTAAATATAACAATAAAGGCTATTACAGTCAAACAAAAATGCTTTTGCTCCAGTCAACATGAACATAAACATCAATAACGTTTAGATGTAAACTAAAAGTTGTTCCAACAAAAGTACAGAAATATCAGTGCTAACTCTTTGATTCTGAGAGGGCATTGCTGCATCAGAGGAGCGGAGGGGGGGGGAGGGGGGGGGAGTGACATTTGTACTTTATCAAATTTAGCGCATAAAAATACTGCTATGAAATATACACATGTCATACATAACATAAATATAAATGATGGTTATTATTATTATTAGTAGACTACTACAACATACAATTATACTGTTATTTAATAATTAGTAAACAAGCACAATCAGTATGAAATTGATATGTGCAATACTTTTTTTCACACAGAACAGTTTTCTTAACAGTACTTATAGCTGGCCGTGGTTTCTATCAATGATCTTTTTCCTTTTTTTTTTCCCTAGGGACACACACAACAGCGGTTTCCGGTTGGTCTATACATGGGTTCAATACAAGTCTGTGTCTTATTCAGTGTTTTTAACACAACCCTGCCCCCCCCCCCACCAAACCACACCCACCTTTCCCTCCTATTAGAGACCCTAAGGCGCCCATCCCTGTTATTTAAAAAAAACAGATTCAAAAGAGTAGGATAAATGAAAAATGACAAGCACGTTAACGAGAATGTGGAGCAGAAAGAAAAAAACATTCGTATATTTAAGTTTAAAATCGTTAATTAAACTTCTAACGGTGTATTTCCAAATTGCTGAGGATCACCTGTGTACAAGATGGAAGGTTAACATCAGAGAAACTCTACAACAGCATGATGTGCCTATGGTCGAGGCAGCCAGAAGAGCTAGAAACAGAACCTTATATCTCCCTCGACACCCACAGCGGTAAAAGAGGAAGTGAAGAATAAAAAGAAGACCTATGTACATTTTTCACTTTTTATTGATGCATGTTTCATCAAGCAGACATTTCCACAGCAGGCCCGCACTTTTTGTGAGTACCCGTCTGGACTGACTGATGTATTCTGCTCTGTTTGCAGGATGGCTTCATCTCATTTAGGGAATTTTTACAAGCTCTTTCTGTGACGTCTAGGGGGACGGTTGAAGAAAAACTGAAATGTAAGTTATTCCTCTCTCTCTCTCTCTCTCTCTCTCTCTCTCTCTCTCTCTCTCTCTCTCTCTCTCTCACACACACACACACACACACACACACACACATATACACATTCTTTCTCTTTCATTCCTTCCTTTTGTCTGTCTGTCTGTCTGTCTGTCTGTCTGTCTTTCTTTCTTTATGTTTCTACCTCTCCCATTTTCTTTCACACTTTCTGCAAAATTTTTTTCTGTTCCTCTTTCTCTCTCTCTCTCTCTCTCTCTCTCTCTCTCTCTCTCTCTCTCTCTCTCTCTCTCTCTCTCTCTCTCTCTCTCTCTTCTTGTTCATAACTTTCAGTCCTCCGTCTCTTTGTATCCTCTTCATATCTTCCCTCTCCTCAGCTCATTGTTTCTGTTTTTAATCCTCTCTTTTTTTTTGCATATGATTCTCTTTCTGTAAATTTCTCTCTGATCTTTTTGTTTTTACCTGCTACATCAATCTTTCATTTAAACTCTCACGGTCTCTCTCCCCTTCTGTCTGTCTGTCTGTCTGTCTGTCTGTCTGTCTGTCTGTCTGTCTGTCTGTCTGTCTGTCTGTCTGTCTGTCTGTCTGTCTGTCTGTCTGTCTGTCTGTCTGTCTGTCTGTCTGTCTGTCTGTCTGTCTGTCTGTCTGTCTGTCTGTCTGTCTGTCTCTCTCTCTCTCTCTCTCTCTCTCTCTGTCTCTCTTTCAGTGTGAATGCATGTGTTTGCAAGCTGTCGTGTCTGTACGTTTTCGTGAAAAGTACGCCACCATGTAAGTTCGCAAACGGGGTGTGCGCGAGTAGAATATACCGCTTCGGATGGACCGTATTTGCGGGTTGTGAATATGGGTTATGGATGTAGCTGTGGATTTGACACTGAAATGACTGTGGATTAACCGTGGATTGGTCTGTGGGTTGACTGTGTGGGTTGGCTGTGATGTAGGAAATGTGGATCTACCGTGGATCTAGATGTGGATCTGACCGTGGATTGAACGCGGAATGTGGATGACCTGTGGATGTAGGCTGGGAATTTTGACGCTGTTGATGCGGATGGGAGTTGTCGATGGTAACGTGACTTTTGGAGAAAAAGTTCATAAAATCAGGAGCGACATCAGATCTGTCCGACCATATTGTGGTTTGGTGTTTGATAGTTGCGGGCCCCTAGCCCCTGTAAAGATTTGTTGTCAACGAAACGAAACTCTCTGCAGATGTTTCTCTAGACGGCGCCCCTGTCTTGACTATTTTCAAAAGTCATAGACCGTTTACTAACCGACTCCTTCCATGGTAATTACGATAACACTGTTTTCAGATGTCACTACGCGAATAATTTTGTCAGCGAACTTCTCGTTACATTCGTTGTCATAACTCAGTAGACAATCCTTCTTCTTTTCTTTCTTGCTTTCCTTTCTTCTTCACACACACACACACACGCACACACACACAAGGTTCAAATTTGGAAAGTATTCAGCTTCCCTTTAGCAACATACAGATGTGAGTTGTGGACTATCTCCCAGTCCTTAAGGAAGAAAATGCGGACTGTTGAGCTGCAATTCTATAGAAAAAATTCTCAGAATACCGTGGACAATAAAAGAGAAGAAAGGCTGACATTCCAAGGCGGATTGGAAAAATAAAAATAATAGAGGCATGGTACCAGGAAGGAGGTGCAAGGGCTGACCAGCAGGAAGATAGACTCATTATGTAAATAACTCCTTGAATATGAACGTGCAGGAGGTGGGAGAGCTAGCGATAGAAGGAGTTTCTTTCAGGCAGACCATGATGAGACCGACGTTCTGAAAAAAAAAATGGTACATGATGATGATAATTTTGTAATAATATTAATACGTAATTTCACCAACATGCTGAATCTACAGGTTTAATTTTAAAGATACTACAGACTAATGCGGATAACAGTATATTTCTCACGCGATGGAACATCATATACAGATTTCAATATTAAAGAAAGACGGAAGCAGAGGCCAATCAAAATGTAGTGGAAGTTGTCTAATAGACATGTTAGCCAACTTAAATAAAAGGGAAAATCACACGAATACATTAATGTTTTATTTGCTTTAATGAATCTTAGTAGTTTTCCAAAGATTGTATATTATGTTTCGAGTCATCATCATCATCATGTGCCCTGCCAGTTGGCGTAGGCGCTCATGCATCTCCACAGATCAAGATCCCTGGTTGCCTGGAACAGCTCTCTTGATGTCCCCCCATGCCATCGTTTCAGCCCATCCAGCATCATTTCTCTGGATCTGCCTCTACCCCTCTTTCCACTGATCTTTCTAGTTGTCACGATGTTTTCCAATGCCTCTCTTCTCATTACGTGGCCAAAGAACAGTGTTTGGATCCTTCTTGTTGTTGAATATAGAGATCAACTTTCATTAGCTTCTTTAAAACAAGCCTTGTTATCTACTCTTTCCTTCTAAGGTATTAGCAACATTCGTCTCAGAATCCACTTCTATGTTGTTTCAAAATTCTTTCGTTATTTGTTCACTGACATTCCCAGATTCGCTGCCGTACAGCAGAACAAGTTCTATGTAACATTTTAGCAGTCTCTTTCTGATATTAAATTAGAGAGCATTATTGCATAATACATTTCTTTCGAGTACTAGTTTCGAAAGCCAAATTTACACAGTTACCGCATGATTACCACACGATGTCCCCAACAGAGTGTTAATTTTGTGTTGGCTTGTAAAATTGCTAACAAGTCTATAAATGTCCAAAATTGTTTGCGAAAGGTGAGGTTTACTAGTGAAACGAGGAGTTCTGCGCAAAACTGAAGACTTATGGGAACCCCATATTTCAGCTGCTCAGCAAAACACTCCGTAATATCATGATAACTTGACAAGACAAAAATGTTTACTTAGCTTTCCCTGGCGTGTGTAAACCACATGTGTGATTCTGAATAGGCCTCTGAAGTAATAAGATATTCTTTGCTAGCGATCACAATCTTAGGGTTTTTAAAAGCTAACATAGCTACGTGGTCCCAGGTTGTATCCTTAATGGAACATAATGGCTGTCTGTTCTCGCGGTGTCTAGCATGATCATCTGAAAACGTCGTCCGTATAAACATCTCTTCTCGGAGCGTATATCTGAAGTCAGCAACTTACGGCACGTGTGTCAAGTGCGGGAGTAGGAACGATTTGCAGCTGCACGCTGAGTAGTAAATTATACACAGGCGTTAAGCGGATAAACATAATTCAGTCGGAGCAATATTTGCTTTCTAAAAATCAAATCATTTTGTTTTGATAATTTCTGTATATACAGCTATGCAGGACGTAACTGGTAATGTGTCAATTTAAATAATGCTTTCAGATAAATATCTTTGAATTACATTTTAAAAATGAAATAAAGCACAGAAATAAAATGTAATTTTTTTTCCACCTCACATTAAATGAAATTTTAGCTAGCAAACTAGGCTGGACAGCAAGACAATTTGCATGCCACAGTTGTGAAATACGCGTGAGATATAAAAAAGCTTTTATTGCATCATTTCCGCACTTAGCTATACCAAGCGGTCATCTATATCATACAAATATTAACTTACATGTATGTTTTTAAAGCAGTGTGCAAGTCTGACGTACACTTCAATGACTTCCTATTTGTTTGAAAAGTTTTTTCAGGTATGTCAATAATATAACAAAAAATAAAAGCAATCAGATGTTACTGTAGCGCTTCGTATACCAGAAACAACGCTCCAGCCACAATTGTCAGATTATAAAACCTCTGAGCAGCAGACGCTGCATTACGCTGCATTAGCTGAATTATTACATCACATTTAACTGCTATATATATATAAAACATGTTTTGTTAGCTCCTGGTGAAGCACAAAACAATTGCCACAGTTTAAGTGGACCGCGGCTGCATAAAGTTGAGGAACACTGGTTCAAAGGAAAGAAACAATGGTTATATTTAAGAAGAAACACACCCCAAATTGTGATATTACAGTCGAAGGCAAAGTGCTTACGCAGATCAATATGTTCAAATATTTGGGAGCTAGTTTTGATCATCTGATGGAAGATGTGCGAAGGAGATTAAAGCAAAGGTAGCATTTCGAAAGGTGAAAAATATTGTATGCAACAGATTTGTGTCATTAAACATTAGAAACAGAGTAGTGAATTGTTATTCTGAAACTTTGCTGCTATGTGACTGCAAAAGCTTGCAATGTGAATGATCGCATTCAAAAGAACTTGCAGGCCATGGAGGTCTTGTTTCTGAGACACATGCTGTGTGTAATGGGGGATATTTTCACCCACTTATTGCACTGTGAATATTTTCTTCTTCTTTGAGTTCACCAGCTGTAAACTCTGGCGAAAAGTTCTCGTTCTTCGTCCACTTCTGGATTTTAGTTTTGCTACAGGACTTCGGTGTTGCCTGCACATCCGTTTTCCTGATCTGGCTTATATGTATGCAGACTGTTGGTTCTTCGCCTCTTAGGCAGATGTGCTCAAACTTCAAAGAATTCTGCGGATACCGCTGACGGCTAGAGTAACTAACAAAAATTCCTGGAAACAGCTAGTCAAATTAGAAAACAGTATAAGTAAAGTAAATTAAAGACCCCTTTCGATGCTTTCATCGCATATAAGGCTAGACGGCCGCCTTTACTTCCCAGGACTGCACCTGTTACCCACTCAAACCTGGGTTGACCTGGGAGTGTGGTCATTTTCTGAAGAAGAAGCCTGTCTTTATCGGGACCAGAACTTACGACCTTTCGCCATCATGTAGGGTGCCTTTACTTCGCAGGGCAAGTGGCAGACGATCGCCTGGCCTAGGTTCTGCAAACGGATGGAGCACGAGAGGTAGGAAAAAACAAAAATTGGGACTTGGCTGAAAACAAATCCTGAATAGATCTTGGATATTTTATTGTGCCTAGCAGCATCTAGATGCACAAAGGTTAATGGGTTAAGTTAATTACAACCTGTCTTGGTGATATCGATAACGAAGGCCTAACTTGAATCTGTTTCATTTGCAGGGGCCTTTAGATTATACGACCTTGACAATGATGGTTATATAACACGTGATGAGCTACTGGACATCGTTGATGCCATATACCGAATGGTGGTAAGTACGGAGAAAAAAGATAACCAATTTTGAATAATTGAATGGAAGAATCAGTCATTGGAAAATATCGACATAATTCTTGCGATTATCGGCACAGGGGGTCCTCGGCGTCTGTGGCTTAGGTGTTGTGAACGCGCTTCGTAATGCCGGGGTGCCGAGCTCGACCTTAGCTGCGGCGGATTTGTCTTGCGTTGGTTTCGACAGTGGTACCGAGAGCTGACCGTTCTAGAAGCAATGGCAAACTGCTGAACATAAAATGTGCCCAAGAAAATGCTGGGGTTCGTTCAGCAACGTCATGTAAAGGATATTCAACTGACTAACTTAAAAGAGGGGTAACTGCACCAGTGGAAATGTCTCTGACCCGTTCCCAAGCGTCGCTTTGAAGATAAATTGTGATAATTTGTGAAGAAAATCAAGGACCAAGATCTCTCGACAGAAATAAACGTTTATGCCAAGACACATGATGATGATATAGTGTCGAATGATTATGGATGTGACAGCAGATGAAACGATGGGAGAAGTAAAGAAAAAGGAAGGAAATATCTATGTACGGTCCAAGTCGAAATATAAAGAGACAAGATAGCACCTTTCTGTCTTTCCTGGCGATGTGTTGTATTGTTCTATGGGAAGGCATGCCAATCACAGCCTATGGGGACAGCAAGTATGCCTAGCAGGACCCATCCCTAAACAGCTGACTTTTACGACACGCTTGTAAGTGGGCATTGAGTCATGCCTTTTGTGTTCTCCACCGTGGGGCCCCGGAACCCCCACAGCATGAGAGTATAT
>CAJHNH020008465.1:1150228-1213528 GCA_905116865.2 Candidula unifasciata
TATATCTCAGTCTGACATGTACTATAACACAGTCTGTTGTTGATCGCCGTATAGTTTGAGTTATATCTCAGTCTGACATGTACTATAACACAGTCTGTTGTTGATCGCCGTATAGTTTGAGTTATATCTCAGTCTGACATGTACTATAACACAGTCTGTTGTTGATCGCCGTATAGTTTGAGTTATATCTCAGTCTGACATGTACTATAACACAGTCTGTTGTTGATCGCCGTATAGTTTGAGTTATATCTCAGTCTGACATGTACTATAACACAGTCTGTTGTTGATCGCCGTATAGTTTGAGTTATATCTCAGTCTGACATGTACTATAACACAGTCTGTTGTTGATCGCCGTATAGTTTGAGTTAAATCTCAGTCTGAAATTGTACTATAACACAGTCTGTTGTTGGGTCGCCGTATAGTTTGAGTTATATCTCAGTCTGACATGTACTATAACACAGTCTGTTGTTGATCGCCGTATAGTTTGAGTTATATCTCAGTCTGACATGTACTATAACACAGTCTGTTGTTGATCGCCGTATAGTTTGTTATATCTCAGTCTGGACATAGTCTGTTGTTGATCGCCGTATAGTTTGAGTTATATCTCAGTCTGACGTGTACTGTAACACAGTCTGTTGTTGGGTAGCCGTATAGTTTGAGTTATATCTCAGTCTGACATTGTACTATAACGCAGTCTGTTGTTGGGTCGCCGTATAGAAGTTGACTGTTTAAGGCAGTCTGGTTCGCTGGATTTGATGTTGTCACAGCCCATCCAGTGAGCATTTAGTTAATCTAGGCTTTCTTTGTGTGCCTCTTCAACCCTTTCCCTCTAATGAACCGTACAGTACAATCATAGAATAGCAGGTTGGTATTATTATACGTTGGTACCATTCCATTTTGGGGTTCCCTACTTTTGATAAATGGATTGTCACTATCGCTAGCGATGGAATGATCTTTCTTCTGTGTTTCATTATCATTATGATATGTCCGAGGCCCAGGAGTCGTAACCCTCCTGATCGCGCAAAGGGAGGTAAATGGGCCGAAACAAATGTTGAAAAGGGGGAGCCCTAATGAATATCTGGGGACTTCTACTGTGCTTCCGTCATGGAGTTTTCCTTCTTACCATGACCATGTCTGAAATGCCACATTTGTGCTCTGTGTGCCTAATTTTGTCCGCCTGTCTGTATGCACATATGTCATCTATGTAGGTCGGTGGCTGGGTCTATGTATATATATATATATATATATGTATATATATATATATGTGTGTGTGTGTGTGTGTGTGTGTGTGTGTAAGAGGGGAGGGAATCGTGAGCCTGAGCATGTATAAGGCACGGCTAGTGCTCTCGCCACTGACCGTTCAGGTTAGGATGGTTAATTTTGTCCCCGACAGAATAACTCCATCACCTTACGGGTGTCGAACCCTGGTCTTCCGTATGAAAGCCCGGCTCTGTAACCCTTCGGCCAGCTGCTCTTGGCTGTGAAGAAAGGAATAACTAAAGGACCTTACTTACTCCAATGGTTCATCTGACACATGTTCTGGATGTTTTAAAGGCAATAAATGGCCTAGGAGACCAATTGATCTTCGATGGGGGCTGTGCTGAACATTACAGCTGCCGCCTTTGCTTTCTAGGACATTATCTTGTGCGCATTTTATCCTGGGTGGATTTGGGAGCCAATATCAATTTAGAAAATAAAAATTGAGCTCGATGCGGACTTGAACACCAGACATTCTGACCAGTAGGCAAGCGTCTTTAATTATAACGGTTCTATTGTTACAGTAAGTCGGCTCTGTGGCTAAGTTGATGCGAACGCTTCGTAATGCCGGGATGCCTGGTTAGATCCCAGCTGCGGGCTATGCACCTTGCGTTGGTTTCGACAGTGGTATCAAGAAAGCCGACGTCTAGAAAGCAATGGCAAACTACTGTACGTAAATTTGCCTAGAAAAACCACACAACAGCCAGGGGCTGTTGGTATTGGTTCTGCAACGTCCTGTAAAGGATATGCAACTAACCATTGTTACAGTTAATTGTCGAAAATGACTTTGTTCCTTGAAGGACGAGAGAATACTTCACTATAAATCTGTTTATTTAGAGATCCAGCCCTGCTGATCAAATGTCTGTAAAGTCCCAAAAGGGGGATCGTACACCAGAGATGACGGTCAGCAGTAGTCTTCACACTCCGGACCAGGATGCGGTTAGTAAGGGCAACAGACTGCTGTATGTGTTCCGTGTTGGACAGTGTCTATATCATCTGTGACAATAACGCATACATACAGTTGACAGTTTCATAGACCAGAATTCCTCTTCTTCTCCTTTTTTTGTTCTCTACTATTACTACTGCTGCTGCTACTACTACTACTACTACTACTACTACTACTACTACTACTACTACTACTACTACTACTACTACTACTACTACTACTACTACTACTACTACTACTACTACTACTACTACTACTACTACTACTACTACTACTACTACTACTACTACTACTACTACTACTACTACTACTACTACTACTACTACTACTACTACTACTACTACTACTACTACTACTACTACTATTACTACTTCTACTACTACTTCTACTACTACTACTACTACTACTACTACTACTACTACTACTACTACTACTACTACTACTACTACTACTACTACTACTACTACTACTACTACTACTACTACTTCTACTACTACTACTACTACTACTACTACTACTACTACTACTACTACTACTACTACTACTACTACTACTACTACTACTACTACTACTACTACTACTACTACTACTACTAACTACTACTACTACTACTACTACTACTACTACTACTACTACTACTACTACTACTACTACTACTACTACTACTACTTCTGCTACTACTACTACTACTACTACTACTACTACTACTACTACTACTACTACTACTACTACTACTACTACTACTTCTACTACTACTTCTACTACTACTACTACTACTACTACTACTACTACTACTACTACTACTGCTGCTGCTGCTGCTGCTACTGTTACTACTACTACTACTACTACTACTACGACTACTGCTGCTGCTACTACTACTACTAACTACTTGCAGTAGTGGGAAGGGAAGGCGGGGTTGGTGGCAAAAAACTAGTTTCACGGTCGAAGCTCTTCTGAAATATTTCGCTCTAATTTTTAAAAGACTGAGCGACCTGTCGACAACACGACTTATTATGTTAGCAAGAGGGTTTTTCTAAAGTTTTCGATCTGTTTTGACGCGCGAATTTGAAGCTAAGATCTCTGAAACGACAGGCAAACATCTAGGCCAGGGCTCTTTAACTATTCAGTCTGGCCCGCGGTGGCCTAGGAAATGGTCCACAAATCACTGCCTATTTAATTTTATTATTGATCTTTCTATGTTTGGGCTGGGGAATCTGGCCCGCGATGATCCACATTGTCAACATTTTGGCCCCTGGGTAAACTTAGTTGAACAGCCCCGGTCGAGGCACTGCCCTACCTCGTTGTTTCAGTTGTTTCGTTTTTGCTGCGTCTTTTGGAAGCACCCGGGCTCATACTGGTCAAGAACTATATACATATGCTCGTGGACAATGAAGAAACAATTTCCCAATCAGGATCCTATCCGATGCCGGCATGATCGACGTTTTCTTTAAATTTGGAATGCATTTACAAAAGGGCACATTTAACTCGAACAGGACCCTACGACCTGGCGACAAACATCCGGTGATTCTTATGAGAATCCCCCAGCTGCCAGACCCAGAAATCTAGTTCAATCCGTAGGTTATATTTAGGGCCCCCGGCGACAGCCTATGTGGGAGCTTTCAAACAACAAAATATTGTCTATCACATTGCGATGGAAATATGCATGACTAGTGTAAATGAAAGCAACACTCAAGTCCTTAAACAAGACAACAAGACCGAAATGGACAAAAGCTATGATTTTTCAAGGGAGTTTGCGGCCAGTGTAGAGGAAGAAGACCATCCGGGGTTGTGTAATCATATTGGAACTAGTCAGGAGTCAGGCCCTGGTTCCGCCCAATTACACAATAGGTCGGTTTTGATTGGTGGTTGGTCAGGCTCGTGAACTTCGGTCAGGGTTACAGGGGTGTCCCGGTTTACTATTCGCTCGAAAAGCTTTCTGAGTTGTCTTTTATTTACGTTTTTATTCGGAAAAAGAGACTTTGTCGGACCTAGGTTGCAGCACTCTCGCAGGGAGGTGTGTGTTAGGGCCAGTTCTGCATTATTTGCGACCGTTTAAAGCGCTGACATAATGGAATATATAACAAGCAATAGCACAGGGCGGTGAATAGAACGGAGTAAGCTTTTCGAACAAAACAGTAAACCAGCACACCCCTGTAACGTTTAGCAAAGTTGGCTAGCCTGAAAAAGTATGAATGACAAGTAATCTGGTTTGTAAGTGGACAGAGCTGGGCCTGGAAAAGTGACAAGAGCCATCATATATTTAACAACTGACACGCACAAATTGTCTCGTGAGAGCCGCCTTGGTGTAGCGACTAGACGCTCGCCTGCGGATTGGAAGATCTTGGCGGTGCCGGACTTTGGCTCTCAGGTCGACCCAGTATTGAGTGGGTACGAGGTAAAGTCCTGGTAAGTAAAGGCGGCCGGTGTGATGTTGTCCACATCATCCACCCAGTGCCGATTAGTCTATAAAATATAGGCCTAGCCCTATATGCCCAATACCCTAGAAGGTTCCCTTTACAGTCTCGTGACACGGGTTTAACTTAAAAGAACGGAGAAACAATATTTAACCCTTAGCTGAGACGTTTTAGATTACCTGGATTATATAATTTTATGTGTTATCGCTTTATTTATTTATTTATTTATTCATTTTTTTCTGTTGATGTTGAATATATTCACTATTTACTAACTTTTTAATATAGCTACATAATAGCTGACAGATTCATTGTCTCGTTTCGACAAAATCTTTGCTTTGTCGCCATTTTCATTACCTAGGATTTGAGTCCGGTTGAGGTATCAATACAATCAAAGTCAGGAGACGCTACCCCGAAGGCATCCGAATCCAAATCAGGGGACGTTACTCCGAAAGAAGTGGGCATTATATTAACTCCGAGAGAGGAGAAGGTTAGTAAGAGACAGATAAAAACTTTATCTGGTAATTTTGTTCAGTGGTTTAACAACTATTTCCCTAGGAGTGATGCAGACGAACATTAGATTGTGACAGGCACTGTCAATTCGGGTATATTGCGTTAAGCTGTCTGAATGTTTGCTGGCTCTTTTCCGTCTTTCCAGATGATAGGGCTAAATTGTATTGTGGGAAGGCTTAGTAATCAAAAACTATGGCGAAGTCCCTTAAACAAAGCACGGCCATTATTGTACAGGCCATGTGTTCAAGCATCGCATGTGCTAAGGAAATAAGTATAGGACCATTTTTATGCGGTTTGGCGAACCGGCAATCCTCTTCTTAAAGCGCACGCCGTATGTCGTTGGTTGTGATGATAATCAAACCTTCTGTCTCGCGTACTTTCAGTCAACTCTGACACAGATGATCTTCCATACCATGATGTTAAACTGTCCAACATCTTTTTTCTCGGTCTCCCTATGCCTCTCCTCCGCTCCAACTTTCCTACTGCCATGATACACTTCAGTTTTCTCCTTCTTATGACAAACCAAAAAATGTAGATTGTCTCTTTCTGATGTGGGCAATCAGTTCTCTTCATGAGTCATGTTTCTTTCAAGACATCTTCATTTCTCTTTCTATCTGTCCACGGTATTCTCATCATTCGTCTATAAAACCACATCTCTGCAGGATGTACATATATATATATATGCAGAAGCGAATCGTGGATAATTTATGATTAGTGACAAATTAAGTTGAAACGCGGAGGTGTGGCTTTACAGACCAACGATGAGAATACACTAGACAAATAAAAAGACTAAAACAAAGATGTCTCAACAGAAACTGATTCACAAAGAGAACTGACTGCCCACACAAGAAGGAGACAATCTACATGATGTGGTCATATCAAGAGAAGGACATAATCTACATGCTGTGGTCATGTCGGAAGAAGGAGACAATCTAGATGATGTGGTCATGTCGGGAGAAGGAGACAATCTACATGATGTGGTCATGTCGGGAGAAGGACACAATCTACATGCTGTGGTCATGTCGGGAGAAGGAGACAATCTACATGATGTGGTCATGTCGGGAGAAGGAGACAATCTACATGCTGTGGTCATGTCGGGAGAAGGAGACAATCTACATGCTGTAGTCATGTCGTCAAGAGAAGGAGGACAATCTGGTCATTCTGCTGTGGTCATGTCGGGAGAAGGAGACAATCTACATGCTGTGGTCATGATTTACATGATGTGGTCATGTCGGGAGAAGGAGACAATCTACATGACAATCTACATGATGTGGTCATGTCGGGAGAAGGAGACAATCTACATGCTGTGGTCATGTCGCGAGAAGGAGACAATCTACATGCTGTGGTCATGTCGGGAGAAGGAGACAATCTACATGCTGTGGTCATGTCGGGAGAAGGAGACAACTCGAGTTCATCCTGACATCGGGAAAGCTGGAGGGAAAAGGAGACAATCTAGGGAGACATGTCGGGAGAGGAGACATGCTGGATAGTTGGAGACATTAGGACATATAAGAAGATTACCTTTAATGTCAGAAGCACAATCTTACATGTCGGGAGAAGGTTGTACATGGTGGTCATAAGGACATGAACTCGAGTTCATACCAACGTCACACGAAGGGAAAAGGAGGGACTTCGTGAGAAGATTATATAATATATGCCATACGATACAAGAAGGTATATACATATACCAACGCCACACGGCACGACTTGTGAGAAGAATCTTGCATACACACATATATATACACACACTGTGTCAAAGAATCAAAAACCGTTTATATTTCCATTACCTCTCTCAAAAATCATCCGATTATTTTCAAATTTAGTACAAATGATGATGGAATGTTAGCCTACATTATGCCTTCAAATCGGTCCTCAGAATATCCACCGCTGGCTGCAACATATGCTTTTAGTCGAATCCTTCACTTTTTCGCTGCCACTACGTAATTGTTCTTTGGTCTAACTCACACTAAGCCTGCTATATCCAATTTTATTTGTTCCCTCATTCACGCTGCTTGTTTTGCTTTGGTACACATTGTCTTGCATGTACTAAATTCTATAGTCCATGGGGGTTGAGGTCTGGACATTTTGGGTGTCCACGAATTTAGTTCCATGAATTCAGATGGTTCCTGCGTCAGAAACGTTATTGTATCCGTGGCCATTCTGAGGCAGGCCAATTTGCACTCCTGCAGCTGTGTCGCAAGGCCGCCTACAGGCCGAGAAACCAGCTGTGACGACGAGAAATTCATGGCGCAATATTCGGTGCTTTTTTAACATCCTACCACAGATCACGAGACAGTCTAATATTTCAAGGGGTGGTAGGTACGCTGCATGCAGTCGTGGAACCTAGGCTACACTTTCTCGTGGGACGTAGGTGGGTTGGGGTTAGGGCCAGTTCTAGATGTTTTGGGGTCGTTAAAAGCATCAGAAAGCCCCATCATACCACCCTCTAAGATGTTGGACTGTCCTGTGACGTCATCTAGGGTAGGTTATTACGAAAGAACCAAATATTCAAATTCTAAAAGAAGGCATTCTGATCAACATGTTTACCCAATTTTATAATAATCGGATGATTTTTAACAGTTATTAAAAATATAGAAAGTTAAAAATATAAAAAGGTTATTGATTTTGTTGTTGTTGTTGAGCGACACAGTGTGTATGTGTATGTGCGTGTGTGTGTGTGCGTGTGTGTGTGTGTGTGTGTGTGCGTGCGTATGCACATTTTATATGCATTTCTTCCTGTTTACTACTTCTGAGATCAACCGCATTGTTTTGTACTAACTTATGTTTGTTGTTGTTGAGTTATATCTGACAGACCTGCTGTCTCGCCTCGACAGAAATCCGTCACTTTATCGTCACTTTCATTATCTAGAAATTGAGTCAAGCCGATACCTACAGTATATCAATGCAATCCAAATCAGGGGA
The DNA here is from genome assembly GCA_905116865.2 of Candidula unifasciata. Lineage (NCBI taxonomy): Eukaryota > Metazoa > Mollusca > Gastropoda > Stylommatophora > Geomitridae > Candidula > Candidula unifasciata. The sequence goes on from CAJHNH020008465.1 coordinate 1,158,278, forward strand.
CGCTACTCCGAAGAAAACATTGATTAGATTTGATCCAGAACAGGAGAAGGTTAGTGACGGAAAGATGAATTATTTATTTATTTTGGTCAGTGATTATACAACCACCCTGGTGAAGGTGGAGCAGACAGATGGTAACAGGTAACAGATATTTCTGCCAGGGTATGAGGTCTAAAGATATCGCATATTCTAGTGACAGAAGATGCTTCTTTTTGTGCCATTAGCATGTCTGGTCTATGGTGGTTGACAAGGGTGACCATAACATATTGAGCTGAAAACGGTAATCTCAATGCTGTCCCCACTGTGGGATGCAATTTTTCGATACATAAAGCCCCACCCTGGCTTTTGCCAAGGGCCCTAAATATAGCCAGGTCATAAATATTAAACGGCTGAACGGGGTTTATGGGACCTATCCACAGGTGATCCTCATCCGCATGGTGGAACTTTGTGTCACCGGGTGTTTATCGCTCTGTGTGATGTTCTGGTGAGGTACAACTTACATACATACATACATAAATATGGTACTGCTTCTTTCTTCTGTTGTCGTCTCATGATACCAGGTTGCAATCCAATGTTGTGGTTTTCTGTACTTGGCTCTCGCTTCTAGGGTAGCATGGCTGATTGCTTTCTTTATATTTAAAGCAAGTTTCATTACATTAACTCTTCACTTATGTCCTTGTCTTCCTCTCGCCTGCCTCCCAGATATTCTGCTGTAAAAAGTCTTCACACGCTGCTTGCTCTGGCTACACTCCCACTGGATGGATGTCCTCCACCCCACCCCCCGTGTGGGTCCAGGGGCCCTGTTTTAGGGAAAACAAGAAAAGATCCAATGTCTACCCAAAAGCATTTCGTACGAGTGGACTAATTGGGTGGTGCCTTCGAAGTCGGAGTGCATCTGCCTGAGAGGATAGGAACCAACGGTCTGCACACACATAAGTCAGATCTGTAAAACGAATGCATTCGCAAAACTCAGGATTTGGAACGGGACTACAGTCCAAAAGTGGACGAACAACCAGAACTTTCCACCAGAGTTTACAGCTGGTGAACGCTAAGAATACGGAGAAGACTAGATGGCCGAACTATTGCATACTTTGTCGGGCAATATAATTCAGACTGTCTCATGCCAACATTCTCTCTAATGCTGGTATTCGTGACCCTTGTCTCTTCTTGTGTTGTTAGTGGCCTTACGAAGGCAGTGCATTTAACTGGTAGTTTTTTTTTTTCTGTTCTACCACACTATTTATTTTATTCACTGAAAACGGGACATCTTATTCATGTTTTAAGCTAGAAACGGAACACTCAATGCAAGTCAGTTCAATCGCAATTTTCTAGGTCATCCGGTGGAAGGGTTATTATTGTTGTTCAATATTGATATTAAAACCTCACACAATGTCGTCAAGAACAAAACAAACAAAAAAAAAAAAAACAATATGCTGGGTAAGTTCCTAGTTAGCCCCCCCCCCCCCCCCTTCCCCCACACTCCCCAAGAGCCCGACCATATACACACTAGCTCACTTTTTATCTGTAGCTTCTGAACCGCGCGGCTTTCGCACACTGCTACGGGGGTGTTCCGTGATGCCGTTGATATCGCGTGTTGTATGTCATCACGCCACATTTTTTTAACACTACAAAAACATGGACAAACTTGGTCTAACACGCAAACCCCTTAGCAAGTGCTGCAACCTATGTCACCAGCATTTTCACACAGCCGTAACCCTCAGGACAGTAGACGAGTCCACTAAACTTTTCAATGGAATGTGACCTACTCTGTTTTGGAAGACAACCGTCGAAATAAATATCTGCTGTTTCATTGCACTGGATTAAAAAACAAATGCTGTTTGTAGAGCTGACGCAGTGCCCCAAAACAATCTCATCGCACACGGCAACCTCTTAGCCCTTTGATGAAATCCTATGGTTGAGCCCATACTTGCTGATATCAGAGCCTAGCTGTAAACTATAAAGTACCAGCTGCCCTTTCGAATGCGAACGCAGAAAAAGTTCCCAAGTCCAATCGATTGATTTATCAGTTTGTCAATCTAGGCTGCTATCTAAACACATCTCACTCTGAACGGCAGACCGAACAAGGCAGCACCCAGATGCCTGTTCAACCCCCAAAGAAGTTATAATTATGGTATCCTTGCACGGCGACATCAGCCAGGTGTAACCAGCAGTCTTGTGTAGAAAAGGACGATTTCTCATCACGTTTCTTGATGCCCATTATAAGCTGGTTCAGCCCAGGAGTCAAGTTAGAAAAATCCCGCATGCTAGTTCAGTACCAAATAGACACAAACATCTGAACAACAGGGTGGCTGGCACGTTTGTGTTTTGGCGTGCTGCAATACCTGGGCCTTTTGGCCCAACACACCCGACTTTGAAAGTAAATTAAAGGACCTTTCGCATGTTTAAATGCGTATTGTGCATATAGGGCTAGACCATCGGTTATCCTCCTGTGGAGAACCATCCTTAGTAATTAGTGATTTGCGGCATGTGCGGTTGGTGACGTCATCCAATTACTTTATATATCCTTAGTAATTATTGATTAATTATTGATTGACTGCTATACGACGTGTGGTTGGTGACGTCATCCAGCCACCCTATATATCCTTAGTAATTAATGATTGACGGTACGTGTGGGTGGATTTAACCTACTGCCCTATATATCATTAGTAATTATTAATTGGCGACACATGTGGTTGGTGATATCCAATATATTCAACCACCCTCTTATTCTTAGTAAAAAACGATTGGTGATGTTTGTGGTTAGTGACGCCAATCAATAATTACTAAGGATATATAGGGTGGTTGTTCTGCGTCACCAACCACACGACGAAACCGTAATAAGGATCGGTTTTTAAAAAATACTAAGAACAAAGAGGTATCGATCGCGTCAAATGCGAGGTCAAATTGACGCTCCAACTACTGACACCGACCGGGTGCTCAAAAAAGTTAACACACGGACTCCACACATGCTGTACTCAGCCCTGTCCGGACTTCAGGTAATGTGGTTACCTCGGGGAGCCCGCAGTATAATGTTACGGTTGAGCAGATATCTGGGGATTTGTACATAGGTTATTCTTGTGCGAATAGTGACCCTAGCATGTTATGACATAAATAATATGCTGCACTGTTACTTTGACTGTACAGGCCTGGAGTCGAGATGACCTGCCGTCAGTAAGATCATCTGCAGCATTGTCTCCGTCAGAGATAAAGGCGAACACTGTTTTTGAACGATTTATTAAGGTTGGTGAGTTACTGTCACAAATATCAGAAAGAGACAGCCATCATTTTCTGGTCATGTTTGTGAGAAGAGGGAAAATGGAACATGTTATTACCACTGGAAAGATTTGTGGAAAAAGAGACAGAGGAAGACAGCATAAATAATCTTGACAGTCTTGTGTCATCTCGTGGAAGGGTGTCAACACATAAACTGATACACGCTGTTACAGATCGCACATTGTGCAGAGGCATGATCGCCTACGCCAGTCAGCAAAGCACTTGATGATGATGAGATACTATGTGTTTCCCAAAGTCCTCAAAGGAAGTAAAGTAAAGGACCCTTTTCCACGCTTTCGGGTTTATTAGGGCAGATAGGGCTAGACCTATATTTTATAGACCAGTAGTAAGTGGGTGGCTAAATCGTTGCGAACGCTTCGTAATGCCGGGAAGCCGGGTTCGAGTCCAGCTGAGGGCCATGCGCCTTGCGTTGGTTTCGACAGTGGTATCAACAAAGCCGACGGTCCAGAAGCAAAGGCAAACTACTGGGCGTAAATTTGCCTAGAAAAACCACACAAAGCCAGGAGCTAGAGGTTGGTTCTGCAACGTCCTGTAAAAGATACGCAACTAACCTAGTCAGTGTGTGAGTGTGACCAATATCACGCTGTCCACCTTTATTTTCCTGCTACTCATCTAAGGCTGGGTCATGGCCGTCTTCAGTAAGCTCCAAAACACTAGACATCTTTTCTTCGCCCACTTTCCATGGCTGACCGGAACGCTTCAACAGTCCCTACTGCAGACGGTCATGGCTGCATCTACCTGAGAGCCAATGTCATTTTGGAAAGCAAGTCCAGCTCCGTCAGGATACTATCTTTCGGATCCGTAAGCGAGCGTCTAGCCGCTACATCACGGTGACTCCCACTCATTAGAAGGTGTGGTACTTAATTTATAACTTACCCCTGACGTCACGACTACGTCACGGGAGACAATCCCAATAAATTCTAGGGTTTTCAGGTTGTAGTTTCTCGCGATTTATCTACATCCAAGTTTAGGTTATGGGTTACAGTTAGGGTTAGGGGTAGGTTAGGGTTAGGGTTAGGATTATAAAAGACTAGATGAAACACTCGAAAAAAAAAAAAACACCAAACAACAGCACACTTGCACCCCTTGAAATAATGGACTGTCAGGTCAGCTGTGGATTTCCCACGATGATATCGTGTTTGGGGTACGTTATAAATTAGAACCGAAGGAAGTACAGTGACACTAATACTGTAACCCGCCGTGTATGTACCGTATTTCCCCTAAAATAAGACATAACCCGGGGTAAGCGGGTGGGGAAAAAAAGTTGGAAAGTGGGGAGACGCGAGAGGGGGTGGAACTTGACTTGTAAAATCAGCTTTAACCCACAAAAAAAAAAAGTGGACCTAACCCGAAAAAAGACCTAACCCGGAGAAAAGAGACCTAACCCTACAATAAAATCAGACATAACCCGAGAATAAGACCTAACCCCGGGGAAAAGGACCTGACCTACAAATAAAATAAGACAAAATCCGGAGGAAAAAGACCTAACCCTCAAATAGAATGAAACCCAACCTTGGGAGACCTAGCCCGGAATTAAAAGGTGACTGGAAGAAAGAAAAAAGCCTCCATCTTGAAATAAAATCTCCGAAAATAAGACCTAACGCGATAAAAGACCTAGCATCCTCCCCCCCCCCCCTTTTTCCCCCCAGGGATTCACGATAGCTTAATAGTCAGACTCTCGCCTGCCGGCCATGTCTTCTATTTGAATCCTAATCAATATGGGATCCCCTCCCCCCCCCACTTTTTTTTTTCAAAATATATTTTTGCTTCCAGTTCGATCCAGCCTAAAATATGTACCATGCAATATACTGGAAAGTAATAGTGGCTTGTGTGATACTGACAACATGACTGACCCAGTACCAGTTGCTTTGTATAATACTATCATATCCCCAGTACCATAGTATTCACTATACGCCACTGACGTAAAAATTGTAGTTTATGTTACGGCATTTCAGGATAGTTGTATAACAAGTGATACCCAAATGTAGCTTGTCGGCCAGGCGGATGGATTTTATTGCAGCCCGCTGTTGCGGACATTTGTAGACGCGGCACTGAAGAAGTACACACAAGTCCGAACGTAATCGCCCACCTGCCATTTTTAGTAACGTTTACAACACTAAACCGCTGCGGGCACTGGCGACGGGCCCTATTACTCAGACATGTAACAAGCTCCAATGACTTCTCCAAGATGAGGGAAAGAGGGAGAAAATGAAAGACCTGGACACAGACAGAATTTGGCTGAATGGACAATGCTCAAACATGCAGCAGTCAAGTCCAGGGCACCTGGCCTCTAGAGGTGGAGTAAACTTGATCCTCACTCAGTCAGGTGCCGTCTCTACAGTGGAGGTTGGCTGCAATGGATCGCCACCCACTGTGTCTTTTCCTGGTTGTACACTCTCTTTAGGTTGACCAGACGTTCAACCGGTGACCCAACGACACGCGGTGTTACGATACTTCAAATGGCGTTGCTTGGTGTCAGTTAATGACCATCTACGTTGGGGGTGGGGGTTTATGTTATTTATTGAAAAGATAAAATCAGGAATGAGGTCATACGAGATCAAGTGGGCACTGAACCAGTTCTAAATGAAATACAAAGACAGCAAATCAAATGGTTTGCCCACATTCTGGTGCTATAACATACAAGGAATATACCAACAAAAATGAGAGGGACGTAGAGCAAGCGTTAGAGCAAGAACAATATGGGAAAACAGCATTAGAGAAACTCTACAGCACCACGATATGTCTGTGGTCGATGCAGCCAGAAGAGCAGGAAGCAGGACCCTATATCTCTCTCGACACCCGAATCGGTAAAAGAGGACGTGAAGAAGAAGAAGAAGAACAGCCTGATGTTTGTCTCGGCAGGTAAGCTAGTCGGCAAAGATACTGAGGTATAAATCCGAACATTATATGAAATAACGGAGCAGCCAGTAAAACGAAAAGATGTGTTAAATTTAAAAAAAAAAATTGTTTTCTTCATCTTGTGCATCATCATCATCATCATCATAATTAACATCATCATTATTATCATTATTATCATTATCATCCTTACATAATCTATCGTCATCGTCATTATCATCATCATGAATATCATCATCACGAACATCATTATCAACTTCATTATACTTATCAATAGCATCATCCCCCCATCCCCCCTCGCCAAGCATATTAAAAAAAGAGATAAGGCATGCACGCATGATAACCCAAGATAATTTCACACAAGTTACAGCACACAGTATATACAACAGTTTCTACTGTACTATCCTTGAGAGTTTATGTTAAAGTTGAAAATTGCAGAATCGACTTCATTACATCGCGATATCCCAGTTAGCAGGGTGCATCTCCACCCAATGGTTGGCAGTTTGCCGAATGAGTCACCTAAAGCACGAACTTTGTAACGCCAGCGACGATCTTCCGACTATCTCTGAAACTACTGCACTCGATAACTGAGAGACGCGTTCCGTGAAATGACAAGGAAAGGGGGGGGGGGTGGTAAAAAACTTAAATGGCTGCGACATACTAAGAGAATGTCAGACACAAGAGGGGTAAAACATTGTTTGTATACATAAAGGGAGCTGAATGGTCCTAGACCATAAGGCAGACCAAAAAAGACAATGGAGAGATAAATCTAGGCAGACCTGCAAATATTTATCACCAAATGAAAAGAGAAGACCAACCAGAGAGATGAATGGAGGTGGATGATATTTGGGGCAATGAATCTCAAAGGAATGCTGAAGAAGAATTAGAAGAAGAAGAATTAGAAGAATTAGAAGAAGAAGAAGAAGAAGAAGAAGAAGAAGAAGAAGAAGAAGAAGAAGAAGAAGAAGAAGAAGAAGAAGAAGAAGAAGAAGAAGAAGAAGAAGAAGAAGAAGAAGAAGAAGAAGAAGAAGAAGAAGAAGAAGATGAAGAAGATGAAGCATAAGAAGACAAGTTGCAGACTTCAGAACAAGAAGAAGACAACGATTCAAAACCGGTGATCACTTTACCAAATCGACAAGAAAACAGATATGATCTAGGGACACCGGAACCTAGGAGCTCAAGAGCGGGCGCGCACACACACACACACACACGCACACACACAGCCCCTCCCCACTTTTCCCTCAACAATGGAGCCCACTCCCTTTCAAATTTTGTAAATGTGTTTCCCTTCTCCCCAAACCAGATAAAGAAGTTCTCTTTAAATATTTGTTTTAACATTTAATGTGATTTGTATAATATTAATAATAATAATATTAATAATAATTAAATTCTTAAACAAGGCTTAAATCCTTTAAGGTCACCTGCTTTTCCAGAAAAAAAATGTTTCAAGGGATTGTAATCGCTCACTGGTTCTTTGTGTGGTCACCCTTGATTGATTGATTAATTGACCTTCAACCCCACCAGGACCACGCACCTAGGGATAAACACCCTGTGACACCAAGTGCTACCATTCGGATGGGAATTACCTGGTTACAAGTCCCAGAAACCCCGTTCAACCGTTAGATTATTTTAGGGCCCCAGACGACAGTCGGGACGCAGCTTTAAAATGAACAAAAATTGCGTCCTTTGCCGGGACGGACCAAATTTAATAACCGGTTTAAAAAAAAGTTAACCTTGATCTGATCCGTGATGTATGTGATCAAGACATATTGTTGTTATTTGTTATTGCGCAAAATAGCGAACCAAAAATACCGACTGAGCACAAGATTATGTATATTTGTATGTATGTAAGTTGTACCCCACAAGGACATCACACAAAGCGATTGACACTCGATGACACAACGTTCCACTATGCGGATGAGGATCACCCATAGAAAGGTCCCGGAAACCCCGTTCAGTCGTTAGGCCATATTTATGGCCCGGCTACATTTCGGGCCTCCGACAAAAGCCAGGGGCTTCAAATAACGAAAAATTGCCTCCCAGTTGGGTACAGCATATATAATGGTGAGCGCACAAAAAATTAACATTAGATGCAGTCAAGCAAACCAAGTATTGGGACAGCTAGCCCCTCTCTTACAGCATAAGACAATCCCACTCAGCACAAAGAGACATCTTATTCAAAGCATATTTATTCCAACTCTGTGCTACCAGTGCCAGACATGGTCACTCACAACAAACCATAAAAGAAAATTAGTAACCATGGAAATAAGATGTCTGAGAAGGGCCGTAGGAGTGACCATAAGATATAAGATCAGGAATGAGATCATAAGAGAAAAAGTCGGCACAGAACCAATTCTAAATTACGTACGAAGACAGCGAGTGAAATGTTTTGCATACTTAGAGGGAATGCCTTGTGACACCATGCCATACAAAGCATACATGGAAAGAGAAAAAGGACGTAGAGCACGAGGTAGACCAAGAACAAGATGGAAGGATAAGATCAGAGAAACTCTACAACAGCACGATATGCCTATGGTCGAGGCGGCCAGAAGAGCTAGAAACAGAACCTTATATCTCCCTCGACACCCACAGCGGTAAAAGAGAAAGTGAAGAAGAAGAAGAAGAAGAAGAAGAAGAAGAAGAAGAAGAAGAAGAAGAAGAAGAAGAAGAAGAAGAAGAAGAAGAAGAAGAAGAAGAAGAAGAAGAAGAAGAAGAAGAAGAAGAAGAAGAAGAAAAAAAGAAGAAGAAGAAGAAGAAGAAGAAGAAGAAGAAGAAGAAGAAGAAGAAGAAGAAGAAGAAGAAGAAGAAGAAGCACAAGATTTTGGTTTTATAAAATGAAATGTATGAATTACAGTAAACACTTATTCGACAGTCATGGAAAATGTATATGCTTACCAAAATAATTGTCCGAGTCCAAGTCCAAGTCCTTTTGAGAAAAAAAAAATAAAAAGGTCGACCACTTTCAGACTGCTGCTAGCTAGCCGAGGTTGCTAACAGTCTCCGCCTATATTTGTGGTCTGGGTTATTTGCGCCACTTTCGTGACTGAATTCGAGTATTTGCACCATTTCTGGGCTTGATGCTTCCATCCGATTCAGACCGCTCGTCCTTCACCCTGTTGTTACTTGTGCATGTCTTTCCTCTTCTTACTTGGTGTTTCCTGTTTGTTTTGTCTCCCTTTGATTTGGCCAGGCGTATTTCGTACGACAGCGAGCTTTTCTACATAACATCCTTTGGACCACCATTTACAGTTTTAAAATTTTGAGTTCTTTTTTTTTGGGGGGGGGGGGGGGGGGGGGGGAAGGGGGCCAAAAAAGTACTGAAAACAGTTTTTGATGTTGGATAGTACCAAAATAATTCCTTATCTCGTGTTTTGATTCTGTTTTGCAGAATAAAGATGACCAGCTGACATTCGAGGAGTTTCTAGAAGGTTCCAAAGAAGACCCAACAATCATCCAGGCCTTGACTTTATGTGACTCGGGGCAAGCCTAACTTTGCCCTTTAACCTTTTGCCTTACTCTTCATGTCATAGGTCACAATTTCCACGTCAACCATGCACCAGATAACTTTCACGCTCGTCTTTAAATATTTTTTTTTATAACTTGCAGTGCTGTTTTTAATGTCAGGTGTTTCGATGCCATTTTTTGCACAAGTGTTTTGTTTTGCTACGCAACCGAGTTCCCCCAAGGTATGCATTATGTTGTGGGTAAAATTGTTCCACGCAAAAACATTTGTAGGTACTGAGTGAAATTGTTCAGTGCATTACACGTGTAGGTACTGTGTTGTGAGTGAAATTGTTCAGTGCATTACACGTGTAGGTACTGTGTTGTGAGTGAAATTGTTCAGTGCATTACACGTGTAGGTACTGTGTTGTGAGTGAAATTGTTCAGTGCATTACACGTGTAGGTACTGTGTTGTGAGTGAAATTGTTCAGTGCATTACACGTGTAGGAACTGTGTTGTGAGTGAAATTGTTCAGTGCAGTACACATGTGTAGGTACTGTGTTGTGAGTGAAATTGTTCAGTGCATTACACGTGTAGGTACTGTGTTGTGAGTGAAATTGTTCAGTGCATTACACGTGTGTAGGTACTGTGTTGTGAGTGAAATTGTTCAGTGCATTACACGTGTAGGTACTGTGTTGTGAGTGAAATTGTTCAGTGCATTACACGTGTAGGTACTGTGTTGTGAGTGAAATTGTTCAGTGCAGTACACATGTGTAGGTACTGTGTTGTGAGTGAAATTGTTCAGTGCATTACACGTGTAGGTACTGTGTTGTGAGTGAAATTGTTCAATGCATTACACACGTGTAGGTACTGTGTTGTGAGTGAAATTGTTCAGTGCATTACACGTGTAGGTACTGTGTTGTGAGTGAAATTGTTCAGTGCATTACACGTGTAGGTACTGTGTTGTGAGTGAAATTGTTCAGTGCATTACACGTGTAGGTACTGTGTTGTGAGTGAAATTGTTCAGTGCATTACACGTGTAGGTACTGTGTTGTGAGTGAAATTGTTCAGTGCATTACACATGTGTAGGTACTGTGTTGTGAGTGAAATTGTTCAGTGCATTACACGTGTAGGTACTGTGTTGTGAGTGAAATTGTTCAGTGCATTACACGTGTGTAGGTACTGTGTTGTGAGTGAAATTGTTCAGTGCATTACACGTGTAGGTACTGTGTTGTGAGTGAAATTGTTCAGTGCATTACACGTGTAGGTACTGTGTTGTGAGTGAAATTGTTCAGTGCAGTACACATGTGTAGGTACTGTGTTGTGAGTGAAATTGTTCAGTGCATTACACGTGTAGGTACTGTGTTGTGAGTGAAATTGTTCAATGCATTACACACGTGTAGGTACTGTGTTGTGAGTGAAATTGTTCAGTGCATTACACACGTGTAGGTACTGTGTTGTGAGTGAAATTGTTCAGTGCATTACACGTGTAGGTACTGTGTTGTGAGTGAAATTGTTCAGTGCAGTACACATGTGTAGGTACTGTGTTGTGAGTGAAATTGTTCAGTGCATTACACGTGTAGGTACTGTGTTGTGAGTGAAATTGTTCAATGCATTACACGTGTAGGTACTGTGTTGTGAGTGAAATTGTTCAGTGCATTACACACGTGTAGGTACTGTGTTGTGAGTGAAATTGTTCAATGCATTACACACGTGTAGGTACTGTGTTGTGAGTGAAATTGTTCAGTGCATTACACACGTGTAGGTACTGTGTTGTAAGTGAAATTGTTCAGTGCATTACACGTGTAGGTACTGTGTTGTGAGTGAAATTGTTCAGTGCAGTACACATGTGTAGGTACTGTGTTGTGAGTGAAATTGTTCAGTGCATTACATGTGTAGGTACTGTGTTGTGAGTGAAATTGTTCAATGCATTACACACGTGTAGGTACTGTGTTGTGAGTGAAATTTTTCAGTGCATTACACACGTGTAGGTACTGTGTTGTGAGTGAAATTGTTCAATGCATTACACGTGTAGGTACTGTGTTGTGAGTGAAATTGTTCAGTGCATTTCACGTGTAGGTACTGTGTTGTGAGTGAAATTGTTCAGTGCATTACACGTGTAGGTACTGTGTTGTGAGTGAAATTGTTCAGTGCATTACACGTGTAGGTACTGTGTTGTGAGTGAAATTGTTCAGTGCATTACACACGTGTAGGTACTGTGTTGTGAGTGAAATTGTTCAGTGCATTACACACGTGTAGGTACTGTGTTGTGAGTGAAATTGTTCAATGCATTACACACGTGTAGGTACTGTGTTGTGAGTGAAATTGTTCAGTGCATTACACACGTGTAGGTACTGTGTTGTAAGTGAAATTGTTCAGTGCATTACACGTGTAGGTACTGTGTTGTGAGTGAAATTGTTCAATGCATTACACACGTGTAGGTACTGTGTTGTGAGTGAAATTGTTCAGTGCATTACACGTGTAGGTACTGTGTTGTGAGTGAAATTGTTCAGTGCATTACACGTGTAGGTACTGTGTTGTGAGTGAAATTGTTCAGTGCATTACACATGTGTAGGTACTGTGTTGTGAGTGAAATTGTTCAATGCATTACACACGTGTAGGTACTGTGTTGTGAGTGAAATTGTTCAGTGCATTACACATGTGTAGGTACTGTGTTGTGAGTGAAATTGTTCAGTGCATTACATGTGTAGGTACTGGTGTGTGTGAGTGAAATTGTTTCAGTGTGCATACTGTGAGTGAAATTGTTCAATGCATTACACACGTGTAGGTACTGTGTTGTGAGTGAAATTGTTCAGTGCATTACACGTGTAGGTACTGTGTTGTGAGTGAAATTGTTCAGTGCATTACACGTGTAGGTACTGTGTTGTGAGTGAAATTGTTCAGTGCATTACACATGTGTAGGTACTGTGTTGTGAGTGAAATTGTTCAATGCATTACACACGTGTAGGTACTGTGTTGTGAGTGAAATTGTTCAGTGCATTACACATGTGTAGGTACTGTGTTGTGAGTGAAATTGTTCAGTGCATTACATGTGTAGGTACTGTGTTGTGAGTGAAATTGTTCAGTGCATGTGAGTGAAATTGTTCAGTGCATTACACGTGTAGGTACTGTGTTGTGAGTGAAATTGTTCAGTGCAGTACACATGTGTAGGTACTGTGTTGTGAGTGAAATTGTTCAGTGCATTACATGTGTAGGTACTGTGTTGTGAGTGAAATTGTTCAGTGCATTACACGTGTAGGTAATGTGTTGTGAGTGAAATTGTTCAGTGCATTACATGTGTAGGTACTGTGTTGTGAGTAAAATTGTCCCATGCAGTACACATGTGTAAGTACTGTGTTGTGAGTGAAATTGTTCAGTGCAGTACACATGTGTAGGTACTGTGTTGTGAGTAAAATTGTCCCATGCAGTACACATGTGTAGGTACTGTGTTGTGAGTGAAATTGTTCAGTGCATTACACGTGTAGGTAATGTGTTGTGAGTAAAATTGTCCCATGCAGTACACATGTGTAAGTACTGTGTTGTGAGTAAAATTGTCCCATGCAGTACACATGTGTAGGTAATGTGTTGTGAGTAAAATTGTCCCATGCGGTACAGTTGTGTAGTTACTGTGTTGTCAGTAAAATTGTCCCATGCAGTACAATTGTGTAGTTACTGTGTTGTGAGTAAATGTGTTTCATGTTGTATAATTGTGTAGGTATTGTGTTGGGAGTGAAATATTCTGTGCAGTACAAAAGTCGTATCTGTTGTTCTATTAGTTTACCAGACTATGCGGGCGTAAGAAGACATTAACAACCCTAAACTTAAAGGTTTGGGAGCAGCGCTTCTATGTAAAAAAAAAGGACAAGCAATGGACTTGACTGAAACGCTGAAGGAGCTAAAAGTAGTGAGACGATTATCAGAATCGAATGATGACTGTAATCAGTGCACGAAATCCGTTGAACCGGCGAGGATCCTGAAATACTTTGGGTAGATTTTAACTCCAAATTTTGCCCGAGCATCGCCGTTAGGCTACTCTTTTCGATTTCCAACTGCCAAGATATTTTGTTTTTTACATGCGCAACAACACACACGGGCGTCCGATCTTAGTCGTGGGGAAGAAACCGATCGATCGTTTGCTGCTGGACTTCATCAGTCATTAGTTTTTCTTGGAATTCCACACCTTCTTATGCATGCTTGTTTTTGTTTTTCTTCAAAATTGATATCCATCCAGCCTACTTATAAATGTGTGAGGCTATAACAAGAATAAAAAAGGTGCTTTTCTGTGAGTGTGGAAATATGCGTTCGTTTGTGTGTGCGCGCGTGCCTGCGTGTGTCTATGCGTAACTAGCTCAATACATTAATATAAACGTGTTGTTGTGTTCACAAACATGATCATTCTTAAAACTTGCTTATTGGCGAGTTAGGGAGAGGGGGGGGCGGGGCAGAGCTGAACACCGAGAAACAGACAGAAAAAACTATTTGCTTGTGTGTGTGTGTGTGAGAGAGAAAGAGAGAAGAACGTGGAGAGAGAGAGAGAGAGAGAGAGAGAGAGAGAGAGAGAGAGAGAGAGAGAGAGAGAGAGAGAGAGAACGAACGAACGAACGAACAAACTTTATTTTCAAAGGGTTACAAATTGGGCAAGCAGGCCCGTCTGACATTCGGCCCTTCTAAGCACTCGTTTTCCGGAGTACCAATGCCTGTTATTTAAAATGCATGTTATAGATATAGAATAAAAATATACATTATAGAATATAATACATACATCATGTGTACACAATCTTTCACACTCACAGACATATATATATATGCTCTCACATTCTCATACTAAGAAATAACTAAGCTAAGAAATATTGAGAGAGAGAGGGCGGGAGGGAGAGAGAGAGAGAGAGAGAGAGAGAGAGAGAGAGAGAGAGAGAGAGAGAGAGAGAGAGAGAGAGAGTACTTCTAACACTGCACTGTGGATACAACCAATGCAGTTATTCTTAACCAGTTAAGTGTGTGGAGTGTGTGTGTGTGTGTTTTGTGCGCGCCTGTTTATGTGTCTATGCATAATGCACAATGTTGGTGCATCCGTATTTTGTAAATGTGATTATTTGAAATGCTAAATCAAGATTTCTTTTTCCCCTCAATGTTTGGAAAATCGTGGGTCAAAAAGCTAAGAAATATTGGACGCCCTAAAAGATCCGAACTTTCAGGGAAAACTGGCTCGCAAAGAGCATCTTGTCTCGGAAGCTAAAATACTTTGCTCATATCAAAGACCACAGTGGTTTGGAAAGAACGGTGACCGGGGCCATGGTGCTGGGTATGAGGAGCAGATGCCGACCACCACGAAGATGGGCACATGTCCCAAGAGACACATTGGGCAGGAAAGTTCACCAGCAGGCCACAGTTTCTCTGAGGCGTGCTGTGACGGGATCGACGTTCTGTAAAAAAAAAATGAAAAACCTGCATGATGATGTTGATGATGGTGGTGATATGGATATGTGTTCATGTAGGTGTCTGTTACTAAGTGACTATAGTTCACCTAATATTTTAATTAATTGTTTGCGCGCGTGTTTACTCTACGTAGTAAAAGTAAAAGAAAGATTCCTTTTTACGCCCTAAGTGCATCGGGCATATGGGAAGAGCACCCATATTTTTACAGACTGATCGGCGCTATGCGGGTAATGTGGTCAGCATTACGCCGGCTGTCTTTACTTCCCCATGACATACATCCTGGTAGCTATTTTAGGCTGGATTTGCCTGTGTTTCTACGTTGGCAAATAATACAGTAATGTGTTGGTGTATTTAGTGACCGCATGCGAATTTTCTTGCGCAAGTGTGTAATTATAATTTAACTCAGCGATAAAACAACCATTTCCATTTGTGAACCTGCTTATTATGCTTGTCTGTGCGCACGCATGTGCGTGTGTGTTTTTTTTCTGGATGGTTGTACGCAGTGATCAGTCTAAGTGTCAAAGTATTCTGTAAATGCGTATCAGTGCACGACCAGCTCTAGCTGACGGACAGTGCTGCTGACGTCACCGGGTCGAGCTAACGATACGTTAAAACAGTGGTTCTAAAACTGTGCGTTGAGGCACCCTGGTGGTGCCGTGAACGTATGCCAGGGGTGCCACGCCAATAATCAAGAAAAGTCGGCAAAAAAAGTGTGACATTATTCAAGAGGGCATATAGATACTTAAAAGTTAAAATTTAAGTTGTCTTCCCTCCCAAATGCAAAAAATAGTTTCTTTCTTCTTCTAGAACCACTGCGTAACGCGTAACATCGTTAGCCCGACCCGATGACGTCAGCAGCACGTCCCGTCAGCTGTAGCCGGTCGTGATCTGTGTTTATTATGGTAGTCCTAACTAGCTGAACACAACATTACTATGGTGTGGACAAAATCATTGTGATTCCGGAACAAATAATTCTGTCTCTATGTGTGTGCCAGTGCGTGTTTTTGGATGTGTGATTAATAAAATATGCGTGTTGAAGTACTGAGTATTGTGTCTGTTGTTGTTATTGTTGTTGTTTTCTCTCCATGTGGGCATCTTATTTCATCATCATCTTCAAGTGCCTTGTCGACTATAGTGGGCGATCATACCTCTCCACAACTTGAGATCTCTAACAGCGTCCATCGTTTCGAGTGCTAACACCCTCCAAGACCATGATACAAAAAAAGCTGTCAAGAATCTTTTCGCCCTACCTTTCCCTATATTTCTAACCAAACATTTTCCCAATGGTCACAAAATGTTACAGTTTCTTACTTCTCACAATGTCGCTAAAACTGATGACTGTCTCTTGCTGAGGTTTGTGATATGTTGTCTTCGGACGCTAGCCGCTTTCAAAATATCTGCGTTATTCATTTTGGCTGCCTAATGACTTCTGAGGATTCTTCTGTGAAATTGCATCTCTGGACCTCAAGACATTTTTTTGGCTTGTTTACTAATTTCTTTGATTCACGGCCATACATTGAAATATAAAAACACATCACAGTTTTTCCAATTTAAATGACTGTGTCAGTCTTTCAGTGCCGCAAGTAAACGGTCTACCTAGTATTGCTTGCTTACTAGGGAAGAGGCAGGGTATGTCCGCTAACCAGACGTTCCACGTTTATGACTGTATATCCTTTGTAAGCGATACACTTCATCATCATCATCATCATTCATCATCAGCATGTCACGGCATGCGTAAATGTTTCTTTTTCTCTAGCTAATTCTCCAGCCCTATGTGCTTTCATAGCCATGGCATCTTCAATGTCCTGTGTCCCCCTTCGTAGAGATCGGCCTTTGCCTCTTTTTCCCGGAAACTGCTCCCTCCGTCTCTGTTCTCTCTAGACCAGCATGGCGCTTGTCATGTCCAGAATAGCCCAGCTTTCGGGAGAGGATGCTGTTTACAAGCCAGTTCTCCTTGACGTTCAGGTCATGCAGGATGTCGGCGCTTTTCTTCTTCTGGCCCAGGTATTCTTTCTGTAGCATTTTGATTTGTAGAGCTCGGATTTTCTTTTTTCAAAGACTGAGTGAGATTCCACGACGAGCTTGTCACGGGAAAGAAGCAAGATCTTAAAATGTTCATTTAACTTGCTTGTAGATGCTGTGCCATAAGTTCTTCATGCTGTCTAGCCTCCGCGTTGCTAGAGCAAGTCTCTTTCTGACTTCCTTTGCACAGTCGCCCTTGTTGTTCATTAATGAGCCTAAATATTCAGAATTTGTGATATTTTCACTCTTTGGTGTCGAGTTTAAAACATGATTAATGTTCTGTAGTCATTCTGAATATTATTTCAGTTATTATTTTTTATTTTTTTATTTTTTTTTTTTATTCGGAAATAGTATCTTTTCTTCACTGTGATTTTGACAGCACTCTTGCTCATCATTCTTATCTTGTAGCAGGCCCTTTTCAGAAAGTCACTCTCATCACGGTCTTCCTGAAAGAAACTCAGTCTCTCGCCAGCTCTCCCGCCTCATGTACTTTCATACACAAGCAGCCACTTATATCCTGTGCCCATCTTCGTGTTGGTCGGCCCCTGCTCCTCCTTCCTGGTACCATGTCTTCTGCTATTATTGTTTTTTTCAATCCGTCGTGGCGCTAGACATGACCAAAATATTTCAGCTTCCGAGACAGGATACTGTTTATTGGCCAATCTTCCTTGTGTGTGGAATTCAAGATGACACCGCAATCATTAAAAAATTTTTTATATTTAATGACAATTTATTAAATATGGTATTTGTAACTCTATGAGCCCTAGACATCTGACTATGTCGATTATTCTGGACCCATCAAAACACACTTAAAGTACTGCATTAAACAGTTGACTGGAACAAAGGAAAGTACCCGGTTGACTGTACTGTTGTAAATAAAACGTAAGTTAAGGTCCATTTTCACGCCTTAGCACATCGGGCATATGGAAAGAGCACCCATATTTTTACAGACCAATCAGCACTAGGTGGGTAATGAGGTCAGCATTATGCTGGTCGTCTTTACTTCCCCAGGACACACATCCTGGTACCCATTGCAGGCTGGGTCGACCTGCGACGCCCCATAGCATGATAAAAATCCACGCAGCCAGCAGTGGGTTTAGATTGCGCTACTTTGGAATTACGAGTCGGACTCACAAAGCCTAAGCCACGGACGCCGCCGTACTGTAGTAGTATTAGCAAACAACAACAAAACAACAAGTTGCGTATCTTTTACCGGACGTTGCAGAACCAACACTAGTATGTTTTGGCTGTTGTGGTTTTTCTAGGCACATTTTATATTTAGTAGATTTACATTGTCCTAATAAACGGTCAGCTATTCAGCTCTTGATCCCAATGTCGAAACCACAGCAAAACAAATTGTCCGCAGCTGGGATCGAATCCGGCACCCCGGCATTACGAAGCGTGTTCGCAACGCCTAAGCCACTGTAGTAGTAGAGTTTTTAAATGGGTAGAAAATTATAGGGAAGAGAAAAAGTTGGTAAGAAAGAACAAATAGTTTATGTTAGCTTTATAAAATTAATCACAATAAACAAACAAAGGACGTTGCGGCGATTAGCCTTCATCAGCACATAAGGGACAACACAGAACACATACACAAATATGCTCTAACTATGAAGTGACTACAAATGGACTCCAATGTACAAAATAAATGATACTCATCTGCAGGACATCACACAAGCGATAAACACCCGATGACATAGGGTGCCACCAAGTGGATGTGGATCACCCGTAGAGAGATCGCGGAAACCGCGTTCAGCCATTAGGCCACATTTATGGCCGGGCTATATTGCGCCCCTTGGCAAGAGCCAGAGTGGGGTTTCAAAATAGAGAAAAATTGCACCTCACAAGGAGATGACGGGATAAAAGCCACAGTCGCCGATAGCCTCTTTAAATAGATCCCTGTTACAAGGGCAAGTACCCAGTTTTGAGATACTACTGTGACAGTATCAGTAAAATCCCTTGTTCTAGAATAGGTTAGTTGCATATCCTTTACAGGACGTTGCAGAACCAACCCCAAACAGCCCCTGGCTGTTGTGTGGTTTTTCTAGTCAAATTTACGTCCAGTAGTTTGCCATTGCTCCTGGACGGTCGGCTTTCTTGATACCACTGTCGAAACCAACGTAAGGCGCATGGCCCGTAGCTGGGATCGAACCGGGCATCCCGGCATTAGGAAGCGTTCGAATCGACTTAGCCACAGAGCCGACTGTTCTAGAATAACTACTCCATTTAGTAGCAAGCAATTCGCCAAACAAGAGCGGTCGTAGTGTATCTGCTAGGCGCTCGCCTGAGGATCGCAAGCTTGTGTTTTCAAGTCCTGAAAAAGCCGAATTTTTTGATTCCTCAAAAATAACCTTGGCTCCCAGGTCGACCCAGCCTTGAGGGGTACCAGGTGCAGTCCGGGAAAGTAACGGCGACCATCGTGATGCTGACCATATCATTCACCAAAGAACCGATTGATCTACAAATGATAGGTCTAGCAGTATTATCTAATATTCCTAAAGGCATATGAAGTGGTTCTTTACTTGAGTTGAGTCAAGAATTAACATCACAGCACTCGGGCCATTCCCATGCATGCTCCGTCGTCATTTTCAGCAGCCAGCACAGAGCTCCAATACTGCTGGTACCGGTCACAATCTGGTTAAATGTCCGCCTTGCCTTTCCTCTGAGTGTAGTCAGCCGGCCAGACCCTCTGGTTACACTCAGGTGCCTCATTATCTCCAGACCATGATGATCTTGTTTCTCTACTGATTCCGTTGCTTGTTTCCAAAGAGCCTTGACTACGTCTGCTAGTTATAAGACAAAGAAGGTGGCGGCATATTTGACACATCCCGTTAAGAAACGAGCAGAGAATCGGCAAACAAGCATTGAAATGGTGGTGGGGGGGGGGGGGGGGTGAGGAAATGAGGACTCTGGACTAGATCTTATCTACGATATACACGGATCAACATAACATAAAGGGGGAATAGACTGCGTGCTCTGTGTGACATATAAATGACACAACAGGACAATGATGATGATGACTTTGCAGAAGATTCTTAAAATTACCTTTTACCCACTTCAACAGTTGTGGGCCAACCTCAGAGCCGTATTAATAAACTCGACAATTCTTGGGATCAAACCCCAACCACTGTCTCAGAATACCTGCCTAAGATGTTGGGCTCAAGTTCGCGCCAAAGGAAATGTTTCATAACTGATCGTGACTTCCTGGTGAGACAGCCTAAAATGGGTACCAGTCAGGTGTTCTCTTTTAGGAAAAAATGTTCCGGTACTCACCTAAAAAAAGTCTAAAATTAGGTGACCGTACTCACAACAATCTTTTAGATTAGCCTGAACAATTTATTTCAGTTAAAAAGATGCCAGTACTGTGTACTGTCCCACCTCCCCCCCCCCCCCCATTTAAAGGTGTGTATAAAAAAAAATCCGGCTCCGTATGGACCCGAATCCGCGACCTTCCGAGCCGCATGCCAGAGTCTAGCCGCTACACCACGGCGACTCCCTACATGATATATATATATATATTTAAAATACATATTTTGATATTTTACCCCCACCCCCACCCCTGTGATGACACCCGGGGCGACCTATACCATTACACGACCCCCTCCACCCCCACATTCCTACGCCCCTGTCAGGGAATGTACCAATATTTAAAGACATCCACCGTGATATTCACCACATAATGAGTACAACTGACCTGTTAAAGACATTGTCTTGCAGCATAAACATGACATCGATTAGCCTCAACAAAGAATCGTTGACTTTAATTTACTTTCAATCCCAATCGGCTAGAAAAGAGAAGAACTGACTGACTTTCTACCCCACCAGGTCATCACACAAGCGATAAACATCCGATGGCACAAAGTGCCACCATGTGGACGAGAATCACCCGTGGTGGGGTCCCAGAAACCGCGTTCAGCCATTAGGCCATATTTTAGGCCCGGCTATATTGCAGCCCCTAGCATAAGCCAGAGTAGGGCTTCAAACAACGAACAATTGCATCCTAAAAAGGACGAGAAGAAAGAGAAGAAACAAAATCACGGGTATGTCCCACGTACTGTCACATCAGTCTTTATATCATCATGTAACAAGGGTGCCGACACAAAGAAAACAATAACCAAGGGTGGTTTTTTGTGGGGGGGGGGGGAGCTGAGGGGGGGGGGTGGAGTGGGTTAGTGGCCTTGATAGTTTTCTAGAGGTTTTTAAGAAAAAAAAAAGGGGGGGGGGGTGTAGGGGGAAGTCCCGTTAAGATTCTCTAATTCCGCATAAATGACCTCATGAAGTGCCCCAAGTAACGAACAGGAAGAAAACGAAGAAGACGAACATATCACATCAAATTGATTGATTGATGTTCAATCGATCATGACATCACAACAAGCGACAAAAACCCTCTAACACAAAGTGTCACTATACGGATGAGGATCACCCGGAAACAGGTCTCTAAAACCCCGTTCAACCCATAGGTTGGGTTATATTAAGGCCCCCAAGGTGGGGCTTCAAAACACAAAAAGTATGTCCCACATGGGGACAGATGTTATCACAGCAAAACCAATTATGCCATTAATAATCATCATGATCAGTTCTCATTATGCCTAGTGGCACATGGAGCGTCAGAGAGGACTTTCCATGCTTTCCTGTCCTGTGCAATCTTCAGTGCAGTTTTCCATGTCAAAGATGCCGCACTCAGGTCACTTTCCATCATTCGTCTACATGTTGTTTTTGGACGCCCCTGTTTTCTCTTTCCCCCTGGTGTCCATGTGAGAGCTGTTTTGGCAGGTATATCAGAAGTCATTATCATAATGTGGCCAAGCCATTTCCATCTTCTCTTGGTTATTATACTGTCTAAAGTTTTTTGGTTTGAGGCTTAAAAAGTAGTTCAGTGTTTGAGAATGCCATTAATAATGGCATTATATAATGGTGCACCACTGATCGGCACCGCAACGAAGACAGGCTCCACTTTCGGTTCTATATTTTTAACGTCCCCCAAACACGAAATTCCTGTGAGAATTCCACAGCTGACTTGACAGTCCATTATTTCAAGGGGTGCAAGTGTGCTGCTGTGTGCTGCTGTTTTTGAGTGTTCATCTAGTGTCTTATGGTGCGACATATTTCTGACTGTTGGTGCGCATTTGGCTGCTTGATGATGCGCAATTGGCCGGTCCACAATATTAGTTATGTTTTTCATAACATGTCAACATGTGAGTGTATAGCGTAGTTGGTATCACATCCGCCTTATAAATTGAAAGACCGCGTTCAATACCTACGTGATGCTTTTCATCCATTGTGAATTTTTTTTATATTTCTTATTTGAAATATAAATTTGTGTGTGCGTGAGTGTGTGTGTATGTGTGTGTGTGTGTAACAATTGGTTAACTAAGTTCCATTGTTAATTCTCATTACATGACTTACTATTGCGCAGATCTGATAACAATTCTCTGCAGTGTCTTATTACTTGACTTACTGCTGTTGTCACATACCGCTCGTGTGGCGTGCCTGTTTTACGGATTTCTCCTTAAAAACCAACAGCACTCTGAAATAGAATAATGTTGAGGTGTCGGCTCGTATTGGTCCAAAGGGTATTCCGTAGCCAAAATACACCCAACCTATTTCAGGAGTAGGGCAACTCAAGTTATGGCACTACAGAATATATAATAATCCTAGGCTGGACGTCCCCACTATTATAAGAAGATAGCACCCAGGCTGTGATATTATAATATCACAGCCATGTTAACACAGATTAAGATTAATGATCACACTTGCATAAATGCTAGACAGTTTGAACAGTGAAACAGGGACACCCAAGTCAGTAATGAAAACTTCAAAAGGCATGTAATAAACGCAACATATATATATATATATAATCATTAAGACAAGCAAGGATGTTCCCAGGTGAATGAAGTTCAGGAACTAAAGTCCAAATAGTACTGCTGAATCAGCCAGAGTCAGTCTATGAGAGTATCCATGATCATCATCATAACTCCAGGTGGACCTGTAAAAAGAGCATGAGGTATATGATCACTGAAGCATTTATCCAAGTGTGATGGATGTCACTGCTCTTCTCAGTCCCTGGTGATCTGAACAGGCTGTTTCAAGTAGACTGCTTCTTTTCCTCGTAAACACTGACAGAGTTCATACACTGGAGCTCGACAGAGCTCCTGAGGAAGGTTGTCCTTGATGGATAACAAATGGGTGGCCTGCAACAACTGTCTTTTAGCAACTGGAGCCCAAACAAGCTCCTGAAAAAGGATATCCTTGAGTGATGACAAATGGGTGGCCTGCAACAACTGCCTCTTAGCCACCGGAGCCCAAACAAGCTCCTACCATGTTGAAGTTGTGGTGGTATTAGGCACTATTAGTGGATGGTGGTTGGTGGGACTGCTGATCGTCTGCCTGACTTCCAGGGAGGTATCATCATGTGTCAGGAAGGAACTTAGAATTAGTATTAATCTCAGGAGTCACATACCTAGCTCAATTTATTTCCCTCTACCCTTCTCAGTCACTCAGAGGATAGCTCTCAGAATAATGAGACAGTTAAATCTTCATTTATCTCTGTCTGTCAGTCAGTACAAAAGATAGGAGACAAGGTCCATGTTGGAGATAGACTCTGGTACACACAGGACATCATCTCTCCACATCACATCTGCACTTGTAGACACGCATCCCATCTCTTTCTCACATATATATTATACCTCCACAGTCTGACCGTAGCTGACACTGTTGTGTCTGCTAAAAATAACCTCTGATGTCACAGCGTCTAGCTCGCTGTAGTTTGACCCAGTTAAATCTGCCGGCTATATCGATCTGAATCTCAGTGTGTTAGAGAATAATGAGCCTGCTAGATTTAAAACATTTACATTATTATTGGTCAGATAGGGCACAAACTATCAGCTTGCGAAGGGAAAGCTTTGGTTTAAGTGGCTGTGAGTACTTGGACACCAAGAATGGTCTTGTTCTGTGCTGTCTCACAGCTGAATCTTTCCTCCCTGTGCAGCAGCAGGTTAACTTCACAGAGACATATATCATGGTACTTGCAAACTATAATTAACTTACCCAAGCTTTAGACTCAAAATGCCGCCTCCTCAAAGCACAGATACTCGAGGCACATCAGTTCTCCTTGGCAGTCAGACAGAAAATGAAGCAGCACGCTAGGCATCACTTTCAAAGAAATTCCTCTCAAATCAGTACGCCGAGGAGTACAAAGGCTACTCAGAATCTGACCGTTTATCTGAAAAATATTTATCCCACAATCGTAAGTTTGAAAGTGTAGACTTTTCAAGACAACTATAGTAATTAGAAATACCTATTAGGTCAGATAAAGGTATAAATAGATTTGAGGGACTATATACCCACCGGATGGGTCTATTTTTTTAAATGTGACCTGCCCGTTAGGGGCGTTAACCCCCTGAGTAGTCGAATGTGTAGGGGTGGGTGGGATCACTTTCCGACAACTGTGCAGACTGCAGATCTGATACTGGTACAATTTTCTGCAGTGTCTTATTACATGTCTTACTACTGTGCACACTGCAGATCTGATACCGGTACAATTTTCTGCAGTGTCTTATTACATGTCTTACTACTGTGCACACTGCAGATCTGATACTGGTACAATTTTCTGCAGTGTCTTATTACATGACCTACTACTGTGCAGACTGCAGATCTGATACTGGTACAATTTTCTGCAGTGTCTTATTACATGTCTTACTACTGTGCACACTGCAGACCTGATACTGGTACCATTCTATGCAGTGTCTTATTACATTTCTTACTTATTACATGTCTTACTATTGTGCACACTGCAGATCTGATACTGGTACCTGTCTATGCAGTGTCTTATTACAGTGGTGACTACAAATGTAAGAGCATGTAATAAAAAAAAAAGTTACGCATCAATTCATCCATTGCTATTTTAGCGCCCAGTAAAGGTGCTCGTTGCACAGTGAGTGCTGTTTAAAACCACCAGGACTGCACAATTAAATGATTAACATCCAATGACACAATTACCATTCTATCTATGACATGACACCCCAGAGAGTTCCCGAATTAACATCCGATGACACAAAACGGGAGTGCCCCCACAAGTCCTAGAGAAACACCGTGAAACCCCCCCCCCCCCCCCCCCCCCCCCCCTTCTGCCAAGGGCTGACTGAGAGAGGACGTAATATTTACCCCCCCCCCCCTGAAGGTAAACGTTATATTTCCCCCCCCCCCCCCCAATCAGCTGGAATTTGGCTTTAAATTAATACCCCACAAATTTGATGTCTTTTTGGTCAAGATAGTTCATCATTCTATATAAAAATGGCATACTCCATTCTATTTACTAGGTGGTCTAAAACTTTTAGCCATCCTTGTATGTTTTTTTCTCTTGTATATTTTACCTCATATAATTAAGAAGAATTTGGAGGCAATTGAGTTGCGGGAAAAGAATGCTGCAAAAACCTTGGACTGTCAAACTAATTATAACAATGATTGCCTGGAAATGGCTAACGAAAGTAGAACATTATTATTACAAAAATGACTGACTGCCTCCCTGAATGAAAAACTCACTGACTCATTGACCGACTTACTGACTGATTGACCGACTCACTGACTGACTCACTCACTGACCACCTCTTTGACTGACTCACTGACCGCCTTCCTGACTGATTGACCACCTCCCTCACCCACTCACACACTGACTCAACAAAATCAGACGGCACTCACACAACAAAATAGATGGATAGATGGAACTCACACAACAAAAAAGACAGCAGCTCCGGGGGTACATCTCTGGCAGACAGCAGCTCCGGGGGGCACATCTCTGGCAGACAGCGGCTCCAGGGTCACATCTCTGGTGGACAGCAGCTCCGGGGGCACATCTCTGGCAGACAGCAGCTCCGGGGGCACATCTCTAGCAGACAGCAGCTCTGGGGGCACTTCTCCAACAGACAGCAGCTCCGGGGACACATCTCTGGCAGACAGCAGCTCCAGGGGCACATCTCTGGCAGACAGCAGCTCCGGGGGCACATCTCTGGCAGACAGCAGCTCCGGGGGCACATCTCTGGCAGACAGCAGCTCCAGGGACACATCTCTGGCGGACATCATCTCTGGGACACATCTCTGGCAGACAGCAGCTCCAGGGACACATCTCTGGCAGACAGCAGCTCCGGGGGCACATCTCTGGCAGACAGCAGCTCCAAGGACACATCTCTGGTGGACATCATCTCCGACAGCACATCTCTGGCAGATGTTATCTCCGGGGGCACATCTCTGGCAGATATCATCTCCAGGGGCATATCTCTGGCAGATATCATCTCCAGGGGGCACATCTCTGGCAGACATCATCTCCGGGGGCACATCTCTGGCGGACATCATCTCCAGGGGCACATCTCTGTAGGACATCATCTCCTGGTGCACACAGTAAAAAATTTAATTACAAAGCCCCCCCCCCCCCCCCCCCGTCCCAAAAAGTGAAATTGTGCAGCCAAAACAAAACAAGTGGAATTACATAGCCATACAAAAAAAGTGCAATTACATAATCCCACCCAAAAAATTGCAATCACATAGCCAAAAAAAAAAAAAAAAATTCAACTACATAGACATACTCACACAAAAAGAGATTATATAGCCACACACAACAAAAAATGAGAGAGAAATTACACAGCCACAACAAAAATTAAATTACACAGCCAAAACAAAATTACAGTAAAAAAAAAAAAATACGATTAAATTAGTCCAAAAAAAATACTACTACTACACAAAAAAAAAAAAAAAAAAAAAAAACATTCAATAACACAGCCAAAAAATTTTGCAATTACAGAGCTAATAAAAAATGAAATTACACAACAAACCAAAAATTAAATTACACAACGAACAAAAAATGAAATTACACTGCAAACCAAAAATTACATTGCAAACACAAAATTAATTTTTTTACAGCAAAAAAACTTTAGATTTTATAACAATATGATTAACTCTTTAACTCTTCAAGTCTCAGGGAACGCATCATACTTTCATAGGTCTTACCTAGTAGCCCAATCAACTCATGATGTGTTGATTTTAGTCTCTATTTACTACACATTTAGCCTGTGATGCTAAACCCCCTGGCACTCAAAGAGTTAAGTCCCAGGAAACGCATCACGGGCTAATTTGTTTCAAAGGCCCAATGTGACAAGTAAAAGTTTTTAATCTACCACTGAAAGGTTATAAAAAGCGGACCGCCCAATTTCAACTTTTTTGGCAAAATAAAATACTTTAAATTTTAAAACAATAAATGGTGGTCTAAAGGACGTTGTGTATGGGAAGCTCGCTTTTCTACGAGATACGTCTAGCCAGATCAAAGGGAGACAAAACAAACAGGAAACACCAAGAAAGAAGAAGGAAGACATGCACCAGCGACAACAGGTTGGAGGACAAGCGGTTTGACTCGGATGGAAGCATCAAGCCCAGAAACGGCACAAACACTAGAATTCAGTCACCAAAGTGACGCAAATAACCCAGACCACAAATATAGCCGGGGACTGCTAGCAGCCTCGGCTAGCTAGCAGCAGTCAGAACGTGGTCGAGCTTTTCTTTTTTTTTTCTCACAAGGACTTGGACATTTCATCTTTCTTTAGAGTTCTTTGTGTCGGATATCAGGTGTGCTCATTTATAAACGGGGGTTGAAAGCAAAAAATGTAGTAAATTTGCGGGATTCACCTAGTTAATAAGTGTTTGTTTAAAAATAATATGGCCACCAAGCAGTATTCTACGTGGATGTTAACATCATTTATGATTTTAGAAGCCTAAAATTTTAAAAAAGAACATGTTTTTTTTAGATTCATTCAAAGTTAGAAAGATAAAATTGTGAAATAGACATGTTTCAGTCATTTATAGAGTCAAACTTTGATGAGGCATATGTTTAATGACATCTCAGGCGGACATTTTGGGACATGACACTTAAGGAAGGTGCAGACATCAACATCTTAGGCGGCTGTGGGACAGTACTGAAACTAACTTCAGTAAGATCCAAGAAAAACAGCAGCCAAATTTATATTACATAGAAAAATAATAATGTTATTTACCCAGCGACATAGATTGCAATTTTACAGTAAAAATATTGCAATTATATGCCAACTTGACTTAAATTAAACAGAAAAGTGACTGAAAATACATAGAAAAAGTACAATTACACAGTAAAATAAATTAAATTACACACAGCCCCCCCCCCCCCCCCCCAAAAAAAAAAAAAAAAAAAGAGTAAAATTAGTCACCAAAAAAAAAAAAAAAAAGAGGAATTACATAGCCATACAAAAAAATGCAATTACATAGTCCCCCCAAAAAATTTGAAATTACAGAGCCAAAAAAAAAGAAACTACATAGCCACACACAACAAAAAAGAAATGATTTACACAGCCACCACCAAAAAAAAAAAATGAAATTACACAGCCCAAAATAATTACAGTCAAAAAAAAATAAAATTACAGCCAAAAATAAATGTTAATACACAGCGAAAAAAAAAAAACATTCAATTACACAGCCACAAAATTATGCAATTACAGAGCCAATAAAAAAAAAATTACACAACCAACCAAAAATTAAATTACATCGCAAACAAAAAATTTAATTACACAGCAACAAAAAAAAATGAAATTACACAGCCCAAAATAATTACACAGCAAACAAAAAATGAAATCACATTGCCAACACAAAATTGATTGTTTTTTACAGCAAAAAAAAACTTTAGATTTTATAACAAAATAATTAACTCGTACACTTTGAGTACCAGGAAACGCATCATTCTTTCATAGGTCTTACCTAGAAGCCCAATGAACTCATGATGTGTCGATTTTAGTCTCTCTTTACTACCCATTGGGCCTGTGATGCTAAACCTGCTGAGACTCACAGAGTCAAGTCCCAGGAAACACATCACGGGCTAATTTGTTTCAACGGCCCAATCAACACTTGACAAGTAAAGGTTTTTAATCTACAACTGACCGGTTATAAAACACGGACCACCCAATTTCAACTTCCTTTAGAGTTCTTTGATTCTGATATTGGGTGTGCTCATTTCGAAACGTGGGTTGAAAGCGAAAAATATAGTAAATTTGCTAGAAGGGTGCAGCAAGGCAAAAATTATTGAGAACCGCTGGAATAGGGCAACGACTACTAGCATTAGAAAGAAAGAAAGGACATGTCTGGATTATATTGACAGAGAACAAAATTAAATGGTTCAGCCATCTAATGAGAATGCTGACAGACCAAACTTCATATGAGACTTTTTACAAGAACATATGGGAGGAAGGTGAGAGGAAGACCAAGAAATAGATGGAGAAATGGTGTAGCTGAAACCTGCAAAAAAAAAAAACAAATCCACCACCCAACCCCCCCCCCCCCCCCCCCCCCCCAAGAAGTGCAAGACAAGCACAGAAAACCACGACACTGGGTTTCAACATAGCATCAGTGAGACAACAAAGAAAGAAAGAAAGAACACGTCTTTCTCTACAGGACTACCTACCTCGTTGTTGGATGACATGGGCTCCAGTCTTCAAACACCACTGATGACATTTGGCATTGCAGAGAGCACCCTCTGAGGGTATATCCAGGATGTAAGTCTGTCAGCAACACTCTGAGGTAGTATTGAGGCATTACATCCTGCAAGAAGCAGTAAGTCTGTCAAAATTTATGTTAACCTGGAGCAACACATTCAAAATCAGCAACAACAATAAAATTATAATTATGCAAGGGGCAACAGCAGCTCCAGGGGCACCTCTCTGGCAGACAGCAGCTCCAGGGTCACCTCTCTGGCGGAGATCATTTCCGGGGGCAGCACATCGTCAAGCAGCAGGCGTCGGGGCAGCACTTCGTCTAGGCAGCACATCGTCCAGGCAGCAGGCGTCGGGGCAGCACATCGTCCAGGCAGCACATCGTCCAGGCAGCAGGCGTCGGGACAGCACATCGTATAGGCAGCAGGCGTCGGGGCAGCACATCGTCCAGGCAGCAGGCGTCGGGGCAGCACATCGTCCAGGCAGCAGGCGTCGGGGCAGCACATCGTCCAGGCAGCAGGCGTCGGGGCAGCACATCGTCCAGGCAGCAGGCGTCGGGCAGCACATCGTCCAGGCAGCAGGTGTCGGGGCAGCACATCGTCCAGGCAGCAGGTGTCGGAGCAGCACATCGTCCAGGCAGCAGGCGTCGGGGCAGCACATCGTCCAGGCAGCAGGCGTCGGGGCAGCACATCGTCCAGGCAGCAGGCGTCGGGGCAGCACATCGTCCAGGCAGCAGGCGTCGGGGCAGCACATCAACAAAGGAAAAAAAAATTGTCATTTACGCAGCGATATAGATTAAAATGCCACAGTAAAAATATTGCAATTAAATGGCAACATGACCTAATTAAACAGAAAAGTGACTGAAAATATGTAGAGAAAGTACAATTACACAGTAAAATAAATTAAATAACACAGCCCCAAAAAAAAAAAAAAAAGAGTGAAATGACATAGCCAAAAAAAAATAAACAGTGGAATTACATAGGTACACACACACACAGACACACAAAAGTGCAATTACATAGTCCAAAAAAAAAAAATGTCAAATTACATAGCCACACAAAAATGAAACTATAGCCACACTCACACAAAAAGAGAGATTACATAGCCACACACAACAACAAAAAAAGAGAGAAATTACAGCCACCACAAAAAATGAAATTACACAGCCCAACAAAATTACACAGTATTACTATCAACATCACAAAATGGTTTAGAAAACTTATTAACCTCACTCCAAAGAAATAGTGAAAATCATAACTTATTTCTTAACATAGCAAAAACAAAGATAATGCATACAAACAAAACTGCCATGGAGAAGGAAATATATGTTAATGAGGAAAGATTGGAAGTGGTGGAAAATTTCGAATATCTTGGGTCACTGGTTACCAACAATGGTGACACAATGAAAGAAATTAAACGGCGACTATCAATTGCTCTTCAAAGACTAAAACAACTGAATAAATTATGGAATTGTACAGATAGAATTACAAAGGTCAGATTTTTAAGAGCATGCATCTTTCCCATTGCAACATATGCCTGTGAGACCTGGACACTTACTAAACAAGCGGAACAGCGCATAAATGCATTTGAATATAAATGTTACAGACAGGTTCTAAGAATATCTTGGGTAAAGAAAAGAACAAATGCATCCATACTTCAAGAGCTGAATATTGAAGAGGGTTGGCTAGTAAAGACAATAAAACAAAGAAAATTGAAATATTTTGGTCACTTGAAACGTCATGGAAGTCTAGAGAGAACAATAATGGAGGGGTATATGCCTGGGAAGAGAGGAAGAGGAAGGCCAAGGAGAAGATGGGTGCAGGATGTGGCAGATGATCTCCAGATGGGTGTATCAGACGCAGGACATCTTGCTCATGATAGGAAGGTTTTCCGGAGGGTTGTTATGGCAGCGAGGTTCCGCGAGGGACATGCTACTGAATGAATGAACAAAATTACACAGTCAAAAAACAATGAAATTACAGCCAAAAATAAATGTTACTACACACACACACACACAAAAACATTCAATTACATCGTCCAGGCAGCAGGCGTCGGGGCAGCACATCGTCCAGGCAGTAGGAGTCAGGGCAGCACATCGTCCAGGCAAGCACATCGTCTAGGCAGCAGGCGTCGGGGCAGCACGTCATCCAGGCAGCACATCATCCAGGCAGCAGGCGTCGGAGCATCACATTGTCCAGGCAGCAGGCGTCGGGGCAGCACATCATCCAGGCAGCACATCGTCCAGGCAGCAGGCGTCGGGGCAGCACATCATCCAGGCAGCACATCGTCCAGGCAGCAGGCGTCGGGGCAGCACATCATCCAGGCAGCAGGCGTCGGGGCAGCACATCATCCAGGCAGCAAGCGTCGGGGCAGCACATCATCCAGGCAGCACATCATCCAGGCAGCAGGCGTCGGGGCAGCACATCATCAAGGCAGCAGGCGTCGGGGCAGCACATCATCCAGGCAATAGGCGTCATGGCAGCACATCATCCAGGCAGCACATCGTCCAGGCAGCAGGCGTCAGGGCAGCACATCGTCCAGGCAGCAGGCGTCGGGGCAGCACATCGTCCAGGCAGCAGGCGTCGGGGCAGCACATCATCCAGGCAGCACATCGTCCAGGCAGCAGGCGTCGGGGCAGCACATCGTCCAGGCAGCAGGCGTCGGGGCAGCACATCGTCCAGGCAGCAGGCGTCGGGGCAGCACATCGTCCAGGCAGCAGGCGTCGTCGGCAGCAGCACATCGTCCAGGCAGCAGGCGTCGGGGCAGCACATCGTCCAGGCAGCAGGCGTCAGGGCAGCACATCGTCCAGGCAGCAGGCGTCAAGGCAGCACATCGTCCAGGCAGCAGGCGTCAGGGCAGCACATCGTCCAGGCAGCAGGCGTCGGGGCAGCACATCGTCCAGGCAGCAGGCGTCGGGGCAGCACATCGTCCAGGCAGCAGGCGTCGGGGCAGCACATCGTCCAGGCAGGAGGCGTCGGGACTACATCGTCCAGGCAGCAGAAGTCGGGACAGCACATCGTCCAGGCAGCACATCGTCCAGGCAGCAGGCGTCGGGGCAGCACATCGTCTAGGCAGCAGGCGTCGGGACAGCACATCGTCGAGGCAGCAGGCGTCGGGACAGCACATCGTCCAGGCAGCAGGCGTCGGGGCAGCACATCGTCCAGGCAGCAGGAGTCAGGGCAGCACATCGTCCAGGCAGCAGGCGTCGGGGCAGCTCATCGTCCAGGCAGCAGGCGTCGGGGCAGCACATCGTCCAGGCAGCAGGCGTCGGGGCAGCACATTGCTATAACATAACAACCATGGTGAACACTGGTCACTTTCTAGTTATTTCTAAACAGTTAACTCTTCTTATTCTTTAGCATTTACTTGTAGCATTTATTGTGTAAAAGACAATAAAACAAAGGTTAGCAGGCATACATTGTGTTGTTGTTTGCAAGTGTTTAACCTTCAAGGTTATAAGTGGGATATCTACATTGTGTTGTTCTTTGCAAGTGTTTAACATTCAAGGTTATAAGTGGGATATCTACATTGTGTTGTTGTTTGCAAGTGTTCAACTTTCAAGGTTATAAGTGGGATATCTACATTGTGTTGTTCTTTGCAAGTGTTTAACCTTCAAGGTTATAAGTAGGATATCTACATTGTGTTGTTGTTTGCAGGTGTTCAACCTTCAAGGTTATAAGTGGGATATCTACATTGTGTTGTTGTTTGCAGGTGTTTAACCTTCAAGGTTATAAGTCGAATATCTACATTGTGTTGTTCTTTGCAAGTGTTTAACCTTCAAGGTTATAAGTGGGATATCTACATTGTGTTGTTGTTTGCAGCACATCGTGTTTAGGCTTCAAGGTTATAAGTGGGATATCTACATTGTGTTGTTTCTTGCAAGTGTTTCAACATCATCAAGGTTATAAGTGGGATAGCACATTGTGTTGCAGTTTGCAAGTGTTTACACCTTCAAGGCAGCAAGTGGGATATCTACATCATGTTGTTTCGTTGCAAGTGTTTAACCTTCAAGGTTATAAGTGGGATATCTACATTGTGTTGTTGCACATGTTTGGCAGCAGGCGTCGGGTGGCACATCGTCCAGGCAGCAGGCTTTGGGCAGTGTTTAACCTTCAAGCAGGCGTCGGGCATATCTACATTGTGTTGTTGTTTGCAAGTGTTTAACACATCAAGGTTATAAGTGGGATATCTACATTGTGTTGTTTTTGCAAGTGTTTCAAACATCAAGGTTATAAGTGGGATATTTCGTCCAGGCAGCAAGGTTTAACCTTCAAGGTTATAAGTGGGATATCTACATCGTGTTGTTGTTTGCAAGTGTTTAACCTTCAAGGTTATAAGCGTGGGATATCTACATTGTGTTGTTGTTTGCAAGTGTTTAACACATCGTCAAGGTTATAAGTGGGATATCTACATTGTGTTGTTCTTTGCAAGTGTTTAACCTTCAAGGTTATAAAGTTTGCACATCGTCTAGGCAGCAGGCGTCGGGAACACATTCAAGGCAAGTGGGACAGCACATCAATTGTGTTGTCTTCAAGGTTAAGTGGGAGTATAAGTGGGATATCTACATTGTGTTGTTGTTTGCAAGTGTTTAACCTTCAAGGTTATAAGTGGGATATCTACATTGTGTTGTTCTTTGCAAGTGTTTAACCTTCAAGGTTATAAGTGGGATATCTACATTGTGTTGTTAACTTTGCAAGTGTTTAACTTAAGGTTATAAGTGGGATATCTACATTGTGTTGTTGTTTGCAAGTGTTTAACCTTCAAGGTTATAAGTGGGATATCTACATTGTGTTGTTTGCAAGTGTTCAAACATCAAGGTTATAAGTGGGATATCTACATTGTGTTGTTGTTTGCAAGTGTTTAACCTTCAAGGTTATAAAAGGGATATCTACATTGTGTTGTTGTTTGCAAGTGTTTAACCTTCAAGGTTATAAGTGGGATATCTACATTGTGTTGTTTGCAAGTGTTCAACCTTCAAGGTTATAAGTGGGATATCTACATTGTGTTGTTCTTTGCAAGTGTTTAACCTTCAAGGTTATAAGTGGGATATCTACATTGTGTTGTTCTTTGCAAGTGTTCAACCTTCAAGGTTATAAGAGGGATATCTACATTGTGTTGTTTGCAGGTGTTTAACCTTCAAGGTTATAAGTGGGATATCTACATTGTGTTGTTCTTTGCAAGTGTTTAACCTTCAAGGTTATAAGTGGGATATCTACATTGTGTTGTTCTTTGCAAGTGTTTAACCTTCAAGGTTATAAGAGGGATATCTACATTGTGTTGTTTGCAAGTGTTCAAACATCAAGGTTATAAGTGGGATATCTACATTGTCTAGTTGTTTGCAAGTGTTTAACCTTCAAGGTTATAAGTGGGATATCTACATTGTGTTGTTGTTTGCAGGTGTTAAACCTTCAAGGTTATAAGTGGGATATCAAGTATTAATCGAATTATCTTAGTAATTTTTTTGATATTTTATATATCATGGAACTTTTCAAGAAAATTGTTAATCTGTACTGTTTCCAATATTGCTGTGTTGGAATTCTTTTGGTCTGTGATTAAGAGAGATTGTACTAAGAATATTTAGATCACATTTACTAGCATTGTGTCATTACAACAAGCGATTACTGCTCACTACACCAAGTTTAAGTGATTTTTCAAAAATATCTTGTTGAACCCTTAAGATTAAAATTGGGATAAACAGTGGAATTACATAGCCACACACACACACACACACACACAAAAAAGTGCAATTACATAGTCCCAAAAAATGTCAAATTACATAGCCATACTCACACAAAAAGAGAGATTACATAGCCACACACAACAACAAAAAAGAGAGAAATTACAGCCACCACAAAAAATGAAATTACACAGCCCAACAAAATTACAGTAAAAAAACAATGAAATTACAGCCAAAAATAAATGTTACTACACACACACACACACACACAAAACATTCAATTACACAGCCAATTACATCGTCCAGGCAGCAGGCGTCGGGGCAGCACATCGTCCAAGCAGGAGGAGTCAGGGCAGCACATCGTCCAGGCAGCAGGCGTCGGGGCAGCACATCGTCCAGGCAGCAGGCGTCGGGGCAGCAGGCGTCGGAGCAGCACATCGTCCAGGCAGCAGGCGTCGGGGCAGCACATCGTCCAGGCAGCAGGCGTCAGGCAGCACATCGTCCAGGCAGCAGGCGTCGGAGCAGCACATCGTCCAGGCAGCAGGCCTCGGGGCAGCACATCGTCCGGGAAGCAGGCGTCGGGGCAGCACATCGTCCAGGCAGCAGGAGTCAGGGCAGCACATCGTCCAGGCAGCAGGCGTCAGGGCAGCACATCGTCCAGGCAGCAGGCGTCGGGGCAGCACATCGTTCAGGCAGCAGGCGTCGGGGCAGCACATTGTCCAGGCAGCAGACGTCGGGGCAGCACATCGTCCAGGCAGCAGGCGTCGGGGCAGCACATGGTCCAGGCAGCACATCGTCCAGGCAGGAGGGGTCGGGGCAGCACATCGTCAACAAAGGAAAAAAAATATTGTCATTTACGCAGTGATATAGATTAAAATGCCACAGTAAAAATATTGCAACTAAATGGCAACATGACCTAATTAAACAGAAAAGTGACTGAAAATATGTAGAGAAAGTACAATTACACAGTAAAATAAATTAAATAACACAGCCCCCCCCCCCCCCCCCCCCCCCCCCCCCCCCCCCCCCCCAAAAAAAAACCAAGGAAAAAAAAGAGTGAAATGACATAGCCAAAAAAAAAAAAATAAACAGTGGAATTACATAGCCACACACACACATATACACACAAAAGTGCATTTACATAGTCCAAAAAAATGTCAAATTACATAGCCACACAAAAATGAAACTATAGCAACACTCACACAAAAAAGAGAGATTACATAGCCACACACAACAATAAAAAAGAGAGAAATTACAGCCAAACAAAAAATAAATGTTACTACACACACACAAACATTTAATTAAACAGCCAAAAAATTATGCAATTACAGAGCCAATAAAAAATGAAAGTACACAACAAACCAAAAATGAAATAACTGCCAAAAAATTAAATTACACAGCCAAAAAAAAATTACACAGCAAACCAAAAATGAAATTATATTGCAATTACAAAATTGATTTTTTTACAGCAACAAAATTTAGATTTTATAACAATATGATTACCTCTTTAACTCTTTGAATCCCAGGGAACGCATTATACTTTCATAGGTCTTACCTAGAAGCCCAATAAATTCATGATGTGTCGATTTTAGAATCTCTTTACTACCCATTAGGCCTGTGATGCTAACCCCCCCCCCCCCCCCCCCCCCCCACGGACTCAAAGAGTTAAGTGTCAGAAACGCATCACGGGCTAATTTGTTTAAAATCCTATTCGACACGTGACAAAGGTTTTTGTGACCGGTTATAAAGCGCAGACCACCCAATTTCAAAAAATTTTGAGTTCTTTGTTTCTGATATCGGGCGTGCATTTAGAAACGTGGTTTGAAAGCAACAAATATAGTCCTTTGCTAGATTTACCTAGTTACTAAGTGTTTGTTTTACACAAAAAATGGCCACCAAGCAGTATTACGTGGGATGCCATAGCCAGTTTTAGAAGCCTAAAATTTAAAAAAAATTAAAAAAGAACCTGTTTTTCTTTAATTCAAAAAGTTAGATAGTAAAAATATGCAATGTTTCAGTCATTTATAGAGTGAAATTTTGATGAGGGATTTGTTTAATGACATCTCAGGCGGACAAAACATAAACTTTAGAAGGTGCAAACAACAGCATTAGGCAGCTACAGTACTGAAACAACTAACTTCAGTAAGATCCAAGAAAAACAGCAGCCAAATTTATATTACAAAAAGAAGAAAAAATATTGTCCGCAGCAAAAAATATGGCAAGATGACTTAAATTAATCAGAAAAGTGACAAAAAAATACGTTTAAAAAAGTACAATTACCAAAAATAAATTGAAATTATACAGCCACAAAAAAAAAAAAGAGTGTAATACATAGCAAAAAACAAACGAGTCGAATTACATAGCCACAAAAAAACAAAAAACAAAAAAGTGCAATAACATAGTCCCCCAAAAAAACTGAAATTACATAGCCACACACACAAAAAAAAAATTTACATAGCCACACACCCAAAAAAAAGAGAAATTACACAGCCACCAAAAAAATGAAATTACAGCCAAAAATAAATGGTACTACACAGAATAAAAAAACATTCAATTACACAGCCAAAAAAGTTTGCAATTAGACAGCCAATAAAAAATAAATTACACAGCCAAAAAAAAAAAAAATTTTAAATTGCACAACAAACAAAAAATTAAATTACACAGCAAACAAAGAATGAAATTACACTGCCAAAAAAATGAAATTACACAGCTAATAAAAAATGAACTTACATTTCAAACAAAAAAATTTATTTTTTACAGCAAAAAACTTAAGATTTTACAACAATATTATAAACTCTAACTCTTTGAGTCCCAGGGAACGCATCATACTTTCATAGGTCTTATCTACAAGCCCCATGAACTCATGATGTGTCGATTATAGTCTCTTTACTACCCATTGGGCCTGTGATGCTAAACCCGCTGAGACTCAAGGAGTTGAGTCACAGGAAACGTATCACATGCTAATCTGTTTAAACAGCCCAATCGACACGTGCCGTGAAGGTTTTTAATCTACCACTGACCGGTTATAAAATGCAGACCGCCCAATTTTAACTTCCTTTAGAGTTCTTTGTGTCTGATATCAGGCGCGCTCATTTAAAAACGTGGGTTGAAAGCGAAAAATGTAGTAAATTTGCAAGATGCACCTAGTCACTAAGTGTTTGTTTAAAAATAATATGGCCACCAAGCAGTATTCTATGTGGATGCCAACATGATTTACATGATGAAATTGCAAAAATAGACATGTTTCAGTCATTTATAGAGTCAAACTTTGATGAGGGATATGTCTAATGTGTACCTCACATGAAGGGTACAACGATAGCAAAGTCAGCTGCCACAAATAGAATAAACAGTGAAAAAACGATCGATTTTCTTCAGTGTCGGTTAGTTCTAGTGCTATTCCCCTTATTATTTTGGAACAAAGCTACAAAAATGCAGGCAAATTGAGTGTTTTATAAACGTTTTGTGTGAAGATACTTATTGTTTTGAGAGTCACTTTTCTTTACCAAAAATATTCTGCTCTGTTATGATGCTTCAAAAGATTCTTTGGAACAAAATCTAATGTATAGATTGAGTTATATTTTGCTTATACATTACTAATGTATAACTTGTGATTCATTTTGGATACATTTTAACCAGTTTTTCTTGGTTGCCATTGTGGCTTGTGGAACTTTTTAAATTTTATTTTTGTAAACATACCGTCAGTTTATTTACTAATATTTTGTTACTAGCGCAATTATTTGTTGTAGCTGTCTTCTTAAATTATTCCTCAACAATCCCTGGTCACTTTGATGTAAAATATGTATATGTTGCGAGGCAATTTAAGGAGTAAGGTCTGTTTTAATGTGCTACATTGTAAAATTAAAAAATTGCATTAAAACATCTTGGGCTCTGATGCCAAACCCTCAAAGAGTTAAAATTACAGCTGAAGTGTTGATCTGTTGTTGGCTGATGTGTTAACCTGTCGTCGGCTGACATGTTGACCTGTCATCAGCTGATGTCTTGACCTGTCATTGGGTGACATAATGTAACAAATAAATGTAAAAACAATATAACAGAATGTAACAACAGAAGGTAAAGACAGAATGTAATAACAGAAGATAAAGACAAAGTGTTACAACAGAATGTAACAACAGAATTTAAAAACAGAATGTAACAAAAGAATTAACAACATAATGTAACAACAAAAGGTAAAGACAGAATTAAAGACAATATAGCAACATAATGAAACAGAATGTAAAGCAGAAAGTAACGACAGAATGTAATGAGAGTGTGTACAAACTGCCCTGATCTATTAAAAGGACATATGTCCAATGACCCCGTGGCTTTAAAGAGAATCCCACAATTTGTTGTTCTCAGTCCTTCTCTGTTGCTTAGACACTCAAATGTCTCCCCTCCAGCAAAACAGTAAATGAGTGACAGCATCTTCATCCATACTCCATGCTATCAGTGCCAGACAGGGACAATTAAATGTCAGCAGTTCTCAAACTGGGTGCCGCAGCACCCAAGGGTGTACGCTTACATCATATCACTCTGGCCATTAGTTTTTTATGTAAGCTTACATTATATCACTCTGGCCATTAGTTTTTTATGTACGGCTCTGGCCATTAGTTGTGTATGTACACTTACATTTAAAAAAAACCAGAAATAGGAGCAGACTTTCTGGGTCAAGTCATTTGAGAATAAAATTAACTAAACTTCCTATAAACATAAAGGAAATAATGAAAAATGCATCCAAACAGTTTCATTCATCACACTAAAGACAAATGAACATTAAATGTGCACTATTTTTTCATCTTTTCCTTAACTCTTTGAATCCCAAGGAACGCATCATATGTTCATTGATTCCTACCTAGAAGCCCAATGAACGCAAGATGCGCCGATTTTACATCTCTCTGACTACCCCTTGGGCCTGTGATGCTAAACCTCCTGGGACTCAAAGAGTTGAGTATCAAAACTGCTTTACAGGTAGGTGTGGCGCAAAAAATTGTTTGCCCAAGAAGGGTGCAGCGAGGAAAAAAGTTTGAGAACCGCTGGAATAGGGCTACAACTACCAGCATTAGAAAGAAAGTCAGGACAAGACCATGTCTGGATTATATTGACAGAGAAAAAATGAAATGGTTCAGCCATCTAGTGAGAATGCAGCCAGACTAAACTGCATATGAGACTTTTTACAAGAACATATGGGCGGAAGGCAAGGGGAAGACCAAGAAAGAGATGGAGAAATGGTGTAACTGAAACCAGCACACACAAAAACAACAAAAACAAATAATCCACCACGTTAGCCACCCAAGAAGAGCAAGACAAGCACAGAAAACCACGACACTGGGTTTTAACATGGCATTCAGTGAGACAACAAAGAAAGAAAGAAAGAAAGAACAAGTCCTTCTCTTCAGGACTACCTACCTCGTTGTTGGTGACTAAATCTGAAAATGTGGTGGTTATCAAAGAAGACATGGGCTCCAGTCTTCAAAAACCACTGATGACATTTGACATTTCAGAGAGCACTCTCAGAGGGTATATGAGGTTTACAGTGCCTGCAAGAAGTAATGTAAATCTGTCAAAATCTATGTTAACCTGGAGCAAGACATTCTAAAACAGCAATAACAACAAAATTATAGTTATACAAGGCCCGACAATTAAGTAATGAGACTGGTTTTTATTAGACAGAAGTGCTGTCTATGAAGCAAAGAATGAAATCCAAATGACAAAAAAAGCCGCTATTTTATTCACCTAGTTAGATTTGCATTGTTACAAAATTACCATGGAGCAAAAATCTAACTTTAAATTTGGTTTAACCCTACCAGACCGCGGGCCCGATTTCCTAACCAGCCGCTATACTGCTGACCCCATTTTCCGGGAATTTACGTAGTACGTGATAAATATGCCTGAGACTAAAAATAACCAGCCAATCGCCATCAGACTTTGTTGTTAGTCAACGTGTGTTGAGATTTCTTTGTGTGGTTTGATGAGAAACAAATTTGGAAAATATTCAATGAAATGAGCGGCTTCAACAAAAAAGTGACATAGGTCCAGGTTTTTCACAGTCCAACAGGTGATCAATACTTTGCTTAATTCAGACTGTGAATACGTTCATGAAGAATACGTTCGCAGTTGAAGCGACACAGTCATGAAAAATTATACATTAAAACTAGATCGATAGTAAGACAAGGGGGCGTATCCCATAACAGCAACATCTGTTGCTTACTTTATGAAACAAGACTGATCCTACAAGGTGGATTGGCACACAAAGGTGGTATTCATGATTCAAAAGTGGTGTAGAAATGATTACTTTATGAAACAAGACTGATCCTACTAGGTGGATTGCACACAAAGGTGGTATTCATGATTCAAAAGTGGTGTAGAAATGATTACTAATGCAACTAGACCTGAACGCCCAATTTCTGTTTGTAATGATTAATTCATAGCAAAAGTCACTCAGAGCGGATACAAGAAGATCATTGTTTTATTGTCAGAATGATGGGAGATGAATCTGGTGTTACTAGAGAGACCCTTCAAAAAATTTGAGTGCAAGATTTTAGCCAGAAAAAAAGTTGCTTGCAGGTTTGTACCGCATTCGTTGCCTGATGACCAAAAACATCAACGAGATATCATTAAAACAGGAATTTTTGGCCACAAAACAAGTCATTAATTCAGTTGTAAAGCCATGCATCTAGTTCTAAGTAATTTATACAGTTGTTAGGCATGCATCTAATTCTTAAGTCATGTGTCTAGTTCTAAGTAATTTATAAAGTTATTAAAGCATGCATCTAATTCTAAAGTCATATGTCTAGTTCTAAGTAATTTATACAGTTATTAGAGCATGCATCTAATTCTAAAGTCATGTGTCTAGCTCTAAGTAATTTATACAGTTATTAAAGCATGCATTTAATTCTAAAGTCATGTGTCTAGTTCTAAGTAATTAATACAGTTGTTAAGGCATGCATCTAATTCTAAAGTCATGTGTCTAGTTCTAAGTAATTTATGCAGTTGTTAAGGCATGCATCTAATTCTAAAGTCATGTATGTAGTTCTAAGTAATTTATGAAGTTGTTAAGGCATGCATCTAATTCTAAAGTCATTAGTCTAGTTCTAAGTAATTTATACAGTTGTAAGGCATGCATCTAATTCTAAAGTCATGTGTCTAGTTCTAAGTAATTAAAACAGTTGTTAAGGCATGCATCTAATTCAAAAGTCATGTATCTAGTTCTAAGTAATTTATACAGTTGTTAAGGCATGCATCTAATTCTGAAGTCAGGTATCTAGTTATAAAGTCCTGTGTCTAGTTCAGAAGTCTTGTATCTACTTCTAAAGTCATGCACCCAGTTCTAAAGTCGTTTACCTAGTTGTAAAATCATTTACTTGTGTAATGATGCTATAAATAGGGATAACATCAGGGTATGAATGAGTGACAGAATTGGGGAAGTCCCTGATAGCATGGGTTTCATGGGCAGATGGTGAAAAGACAGAACTGAGCAAATCACGTGTGAATGCGAGATCTGGGGAATTGAGAATGAGGTTGTCATTCTGTGACTGTACCCCAGATTGAAAGGAAGTTAAATTGAATCCAGAATGATAAGTATAAACGTGGATCTGGATGAGAATCAAGTGAATGTTAGTCCTGAGCGACAAGGAGCAAAACTGTGTTGAATTATTGTTCAGGACAGCAGTTATGTTCAACGGCCTGTTGGTTATGCCAGTCGTGTACATGCCAGTGTCCGTCTGAAGTGTGGCTGGAGAGTGGAGTGTAAGCGAGGCGAGCTTGCCAGAATGGTGTAAGTGATTAGTTCTACTGTTGATTCTTGTCGCTTGTGTTGTATTGACAATAATAAACCAGAGAAGTGCTGTCAACTGTCGTCGACTGTCATTTAAAGATGTGTGACAGTTGGAGAGAAGAGAAGTTTGGCTGAAGGAACTGTGACATAACATCTAGACAACACGGCTAGTGTTGAATCTGAGGGAGAGAGGTTAAGTGCGGAGGAGACATTACATTGGGAACTCGTACTAATTTGAAAAATACACTGAGCATTCGCCCTCGTTAAAATATTACAGGTTATTAAAGGTTCGTCCTCACTGAAACAGTACATAGGATACTCTTGACCGTACAATGATTACATAGGGAGTTCTACCATGGACTAAACGACGCGACTGCAATAAGTCCCAGAAAAAATAGAAACATATTGTTGTTGTGGACAGACTAAAGTTTTGGACCAATCTACAGTCATCTGATGACATGAAACAAGATTACATAATTTTTGTTCTTAAAATTTGTTCCCTATTAATTTTGGTGCCCAAAAAAAAATATTAAGAGTTTATGAAAAATAGTTGTGAAGCTATGGCATTTTTAGTAAACACTAAATAAAGCAGGTATCTGAGAAAGTGCAAAGGTTAATGGATTTGGTAGTGTGTTAAAATATGGAGGAAAGCCAAGGGATCCAGCCATCTGCCTCAGTTTTAGACTGCACTATTCAGTACAAGAGTTTTTGTTGTTGTTGGGGGAGGGGCGCATTCCCAGGGATTGTCATTTGAACTATGCATTTTTGTATAACTATTTCAGCAATCAATCAGCTTTTCTGCAGAGAGGGAGACTGAGCTATTTTGGATAAAACATGGTGCAGTGAAGCTAATCCTCTCATCAATAAACACCTGCTCCAAAAGCAAGGAGAACTGAATCCTGTTTCTAGGAAACTAAACAATGTAAAGGTAAAATGGTGAGATGTGAACCAACGTCATTGCACACAGTTACAAACCAGAAGTGCTCTGCCGCCAGAAGGGACAGCTGATAAGAAAACTGTCTACCTGTGTAGCCGTCCGCACCCAAACTCCGTAGCTAACAACAACCTTCCTGCATTTACCCCA
Organism: Candidula unifasciata; assembly: GCA_905116865.2. Lineage (NCBI taxonomy): Eukaryota > Metazoa > Mollusca > Gastropoda > Stylommatophora > Geomitridae > Candidula > Candidula unifasciata. Next base: position 1,202,353 of record CAJHNH020008465.1, read on the forward strand.
GAGTGTTAACTCTGGTACCCATTTCCTAGAGGCTGGGTAAACCCCAGGAAGCGTCCAGTTTCAAACACCTGCCATGGGCTGCAGCGAGTCGCAGCTGGATTATGTCCTCCCAAAACAATGTCAAACAATCACAATAGATTACCCTGGGGAAAATGGTTTGGTGGCAGGAAAAACAGTGACTTTACCACAGGGATGTTTGCTGAGAGATGTAACTACAGCTGTCAACATCAGCTTCGGTCATGAACAAGACAACAACATCAGGCTGTCCCGCAGGACAGCTGGGTCACAATATCACTGTCACTGGTGAATTCAAGCGGTTTGTCACCCATCTCTAAGTAATAACAGTTTTATGTACCCATCCGAATAAGAATCTTACAGAAAACAGACAAACATAAGAACTAACAAAACAGACAAACATAAGACTCACAAACTAGACAAACATAAGACTAACAAAAAACAAACATAAGATTCTTACAAAACAGACAAACACAAGACTCTTACAAAACCAGACAAACATTGCCAAGATTCTTACTTAGGGGGTCCAAGATCTGAATTCTCATTGCTGCTTTCGTTGGTATATCCGTCAGCCAGGGCCAGGATCCTGTTCTCTCCGACATTCATTCTATCCATGAATCCAGCATTTAGATCTGAGACTATCAAGGTCAGACTGGCCAGGTGTTGCCACAGAGGTCAAATATCCACGCCACCTACAGGAGCTAAATGCATACATGCCAGTTAGAATTTAGCCCAGTGGTTCTCAAACAGCTCAGAGTTGTTGAGCCTCATATTTTAAGCGATAAAAGCTAGAGAAAACAGTATTATTGGTGCAGTTATTGCCCTTTATTACTCCGATTACGCCTGTTTAATGATTACTATTAGTTATTATTATTATTTTCGTGTCCATTTATTTTATTTGTTCTACACTTTTTTCCTTTCCAATATTTTCATAGTTATTCACCCACCCCCAGCATGTGTGGGCGTATGTTGAGAAACGGCTTGATCCAAACATCTATTTGTTTTGTATACATACATTTTTTTCCCTTTCCCTGTGCTTCTTAGTCATAGTTTCAGTTTAATTTCTGGTTTTCAAAAGTCCAGAAATTAATCCACTGAAAAACTGTTTATGACTAAGAAAAAACAATTGCACAGGGAAAGTCAATGAAACAGTTTTTCAGTTAGGTAATGTAAAAAGTATGGGGTTCATAGACTTTATGAAAACAACATATATTTATAACTGTTTAATCCACTATATGACTAAGAAGCACAGGGATAGGAAAAAATGTGTATACAAATCAAGCCTTTTCTCAACATACGCCACAACATGCTGGGGGTGGGTGAATAACTATGAAATATTGGAAAGGGAAAAAGTGTAGAACAAATAAAATAAATGGAACGAAAATAATAATAATACTAATAGTAATCATAAAACAGGCGTAATCGGAGTAATAAAAGGGCAATAACTGCACCAATAATACTGTTTTCTCTGCTTTTATCGCTTAAAATATGAGGCTCAACAACTCTGAGCTGTTTGAGAACCACTGGGCTAAATTCTAACTGGCATGTATGACATTAGCTCCTGTAGGTGGCTGGATATTTGACCTCTGTGGCAACACCTGGCCAGTCTGACTTGATAGTCTCAGATCTAAATGCTGGATTCATGGATAGAATGAATGTCGGAGAGAACAGGATCCTGGCCTGGCTGACGGATACCAACGAAAGCAGCAATGAGAATTCAGATCTTGGACCCCCTAAGTAAGAATCTTGGCAATGTTTGTCTGGTTTGTAAGAGTCTTGTGTTTGTCTGTTTTGTAAGAATCTTATGTTTGTTTTGTTAGTCTTATGTTTGTCTAGTTTGTGAGTCTTATGTTTGTCTGTTTTGTTAGTCTTATGTTTGTCTGTTCTGTAAGATTCTTATTCGGATGGGTACATAAAACTGTTATTACTTAGAGATGGGTGACAAACCAGCTTGAATTCACCAGTGACAGTGATATTGTGACCCAGCTGTCTGCGGGACAGCCTGATGTTGTTGTCTTGTTCATGACCGAAGCTGATGTTGACAGCTGTCTTACATCTCTCAGCAAACATCCCTGTGGTAAAGTCACTGTTTTTCCTGCCACCAAACCATTTCCCCAGGGTAATCTATTGTGATTGTTTGACATTGTTTTGGGAGACATAATCCAGCTGCGACTCGCTGCAGCCCATGGCAGGTGTTTGAAACTGGACGCTTCCTGGGGTTTACCCAGCCTCTAGGAATGGGTACCAGAGTTAACACTCTGGGGTAAATGCAGGAAGGTTGTTGTAGCTACGGAGTTGGGTGCGGACGGCTACACAGGTAGACAGTTTCTTATCAGCTGTCCCTTCTGGCGGCAGAGCACTTCTGGTTTATAACTGTGTGCAATGACGTTGGTTCACATCTCACCATTTTACCTTTACATTGTTTAGGTTCTTAGAAACAGGATTCAGTTCTCCTTGCTTTTGGAGCAGGTGTTTTTTGATGAGAGGATTAGCTTCACTGCACCATGTTTTATCCAAAATGGCTCAGTCTCCCTCTCTGCAGAAAAGCTGATTGATTGCTGAAATAGTTATACAAAAATGCATAGTTCAAATGACAATCCCTGGGAATGCGCCCCTCCCCCTACAACAACAAAAACTGCTCTTGTACTGAATAGTGCAGTCTAAAACTGAGGCAGATGGCTAGATCCCTTGGCTTTCCTCCATATTTTAACACACTGTCTACCAAATCCATTAACCTTTGCACTTTCCCAGATACCTGCTTTATTTAGTGTTTACTACAAAATGCCATAGCTTCACAACTATTTTTCATAAACTCTGTAATATTTTTTTTTTGGGCACCAAAATTAATAGGGAACAAATTTTAAGAACAAAAATTATGTTATCTTGTTACATGTCATCAGATGGCTGTAGATTGGTCCAAAACTTTAGTCTGTCCACAACAACAATATGTTTCTATTTTTTCTGTTACTTATTGCAGTCCCGTCGTTTAGTCCATGGTAGAACTCCCTATGTAATCATTGTACGGTCAATAGTATCCCATGTACTGTTTCAGTGATGACGAACCTTTAATAACCTGTAATATTTTAACGAGGGCGAATGCTCAGTGTATTTTTTAAATTAGTACGAGCTCCCAATGTAATGTCTCCTCCGCACTTAACCTCTCTCCCTCAGATTCAACACTAGCCGTGTTGTCTAGGTGTTATGTCACAGTTCCTTCCAGCCAAACTTCTCTTCTCTCCAACTGTCACACATCTTTAAATGACAGTCGACGACAGTTGACAGCACTTCTCTGGTTTATTATTGTCAATACAACACAAGCGACAAGAATCAACAGTAGAACTAATCACTTACACCATTCTGGCAAGCTCGCCTCGCTCACACTCCACTCTCTAGCCACGCAACAGACGGACACTGGCATGTACACGACTGGCATAACCAACAGGCAGTAGAACATAACTGCTGGCTTGAACAATAATTCAACAGAGTTCCGCTCCTTGTCGCTCAGGACTAACATTCACTTGATTCTCATCCAGATCCACGTTTATACTTATCATTCTGGATTCAGTTTCTTCCTTTCAATCTGGGGTCCAGTCACAGAATGACAACCTCATTCTCAATTCCCCAGATCTCGCATTCACACGTGATTTGCTCAGTTCTGTCTTTTCACCATCTGCCCATGAAACCCATGCTATCAGGGACTTCCCCAATTCTGTCACTCATTCATACCCTGATGTTATCCCTATTTATAGCATCATTACACAAGTAAATGATTTTACAACTAGGTAAACGACTTTAGAACTGGGTGCATGACTTTAGAAGTAGATACAAGACTTCTGAACTAGACACAGGACTTTATAACTAGATACCTGACTTCAGAATTAGATGCATGCCTTTAACAACTGTATAAATTACTTAGAACTAGATACATGACTTTTGAATTAGATGCATGCCTTAACAACTGTTTAAATTACTTAGAACTAGACACATGACTTTAGAATTAGATGCATGCCTTACTTAAACAGTATAAATTACTTAGAACTAGACTAATGACTTTAGAATTAGATGCATGCCTTAACAACTTCATAAATTACTTAGAACTAGATACATGACTTTAGAATTAGATGCATGCCTTAACAACTGTATAAATTACTTAGAACTAGACACATGACTTTAGAATTAGATGCATGCCTTAACAACTGTATAAATTACTTAGAACTAGACACATGACTTTAGAATTAGATGCATGCTTTAATAACTGTATAAATTACTTAGAACTAGACACATGACTTTAGAATTAGATGCATGCTTTAATAACTGTATAAATTACTTAGAACTAGACATATGACTTTAGAATTAGATGCATGCTTTAATAACTGTATAAATTACTTAGAACTAGACACATGACTTAAGAATTAGATGCATGCCTTAACAACTGTATAAATTACTTAGAACTAGATGCATGGCTTTACAACTGAATTAATGACTTGTTTTGTGGCCAAAAATTCCTGTTTTAATGATATCTCGTTTATGTTTTTGGTCATCAGGCAACGAATGCGGTACAAACCTGCAAGCAACTTTTTTCTGGCTAAAATCTTGCACTCAAATTTTATGAAGGGTCTCTCTAGTAACACCAGATTCATCTGCCATCATTCTGACAGTAAAACAATGATCTTCTTGTATCCGCTCTGAGTGACTTTTGCTATGAATTAATCATTACAAACAGAAATTGGGCGTTCAGGTCTAGTTGCATTAGTAATCATTTCTACACCACTTTTGAATCATGAATACCACCTTTGTGTGCAATCCACCTAGTAGGATCAGTCTTGTTTCATAAAGTAATCATTTCTACACCACTTTGAATCATGAATACCACCTTTGTGTGCCAATCCACCTTGTAGGATCAGTCTTGTTTCATAAAGTAAGCAACAGATGTTGCTGTTATGGGATACGCCCCCTTGTCTTACTATCGATCTAGTTTTAATGTATAATTTTTCATGACTGTGTCGCTTCAACTGCGAACGTATTCTTCATGAACGTATTCACAGTCTGAATTAAGCAAAGTATTGATCACCTGTTGGACTGTGAAAAACCTGGACCTATGTCACTTTTTTGTTGAAGCCGCTCATTTCATTGAATATTTTCCAAATTTGTTTCTCATCAAACCACACAAAGAAATCTCAACACACGTTGACTAACAACAAAGTCTGATGGCGATTGGCTGGTTATTTTTAGTCTCAGGCATATTTATCACGTACTACGTAAATTCCCGGAAAATGGGGTCAGCAGTATAGCGGCTGGTTAGGAAATCGGGCCCGCGGTCTGGTAGGGTTAAACCAAATTTAAAGTTAGATTTTTGCTCCATGGTAATTTTGTAACAATGCAAATCTAACTAGGTGAATAAAATAGCGGCTTTTTTGTCATTTGGATTTCATTCTTTGCTTCATAGACAGCACTTCTGTCTAATAAAACCAGTCTCATTACTTAATTGTCGGGCCTTGTATAACTATAATTTTGTTGTTATTGCTGTTTTAGAATGTCTTGCTCCAGGTTAACATAGATTTTGACAGATTTACATTACTTCTTGCAGGCACTGTAAACCTCATATACCCTCTGAGAGTGCTCTCTGCAATGTCAAATGTCATCAGTGGTTTTTGAAGACTGGAGCCCATGTCTTCTTTGATAACCACCACATTTTCAGATTTAGTCACCAACAACAAGGTAGGTAGTCCTGAAGAGAAGGACTTGTTCTTTCTTTCTTTCTTTGTTGTCTCACTGAATGCCATGTTAAAACCCAGTGTCGTGGTTTTCTGTGCTTGTCTTGCTCTTCTTGGGTGGCTAACGTGGTGGATTATTTGTTTTTGTTGTTTTTGTGTGTGCTGGTTTCAGTTACACCATTTCTCCATCTCTTTCTTGGTCTTCCCCTTGCCTTCCGCCCATATGTTCTTGTAAAAAGTCTCATATGCAGTTTAGTCTGGCTGCATTCTCACTAGATGGCTGAACCATTTCATTTTTTCTCTGTCATTATAATCCAGACATGGTCTTGTCCTGACTTTCTTTCTAATGCTGGTAGTTGTAGCCCTATTCCAGCGGTTCTCAAACTTTTTTCCTCGCTGCACCCTTCTTGGGCAAACAATTTTTTTGCGCCACACCTCCCATAAAGCAGTTTTGATACTCAACTCTTTGAGTCCCAGGAGGTTTAGCATCACAGGCTCAAGGGGTAGTCAGAGAGATGTAAAATCGGCGCATCTTGCGTTCATTGGGCTTCTAGGTAGGAATCAATGAACATATGATGCGTTCCTTGGGATTCAAAGAGTTAAGGAAAAGATGAAAAAATAGTGCACATTTAATGTTCATTTGTCTTTAGTGTGATGAATGAAACTGTTTGGATGCATTTTTCATTATTTCCTTTATGTTTATAGGAAGTTTAGTTAATTTTATTCTCAAATGACTTGACCCAGAAAGTCTGCTCCTATTTCTGGTTTTTTTTAATGTAAGTGTACATACACAACTAATGGCCAGAGCCGTACATAAAAAACTAATGGCCAGAGTGATATAATGTAAGCTTACATAAAAAACTAATGGCCAGAGTGATATGATGTAAGCGTACACCCTTGGGTGCTGCGGCACCCAGTTCGAGAACTGCTGACATTTAATTGTCCCTGTCTGGCACTGATAGCATGGAGTATGGATGAAGATGCTGTCACTCATTTACTGTTTTGCTGGAGGGGAGACATTTGAGTGTCTAAGCAACAGAGAAGGACTGAGAACAACAAATTGTGGGATTCTCTTTAAAGCCACGGGGTCATTGGACATATGTCCTTTTAATAGATCAGGGCAGTTTGTACACACTCTCATTACATTCTGTCGTTACTTTCTGCTTTACATTCTGTTTCATTATGTTGCTATATTGTCTTTAATTCTGTCTTTACCTTTTGTTGTTACATTATGTTGTTAATTCTTTTGTTACATTCTGTTGCAACACTTTGTCTTTATCTTCTGTTATTACATTCTGTCTTTACCTTCTGTTGTTACATTCTGTTATATTGTTTTTACATTTATTTGTTACATTATGTCACCCAATGACAGGTCAAGACATCAGCTGATGACAGGTCAACATGTCAGCCGACGACAGGTTAACACATCAGCCAACAACAGATCAACACTTCAGCTGTAATTTTAACTCTTTGAGGGTTTGGCATCAGAGCCCAAGGGGTTTTAATGCAATTTTTTAATTTTACAATGTAGCACATTAAAACAGACCATACTTCTTAAATTGCCGCGCAACATATACATATTTTACATCAAAGTGACCAGGGATTGTTGAGGAATAATTTAAGAAGACAGCTACAACAAATAATTGCGCTAGTAACAAAATATTAGTAAATAAACTAACGGTATGTTTACAAAAATAAAATTAAAAAAGTTCCACAAGCCACAATGGCAACCAAGAAAAACTGGTTAAAATGTATCCAAAATGAATCACAAGTTATACATTAGTAATGTATAAGTAAAATATAACTCAATCTATACATTAGATTTTGTTCCAAAGAATCTTTTGAAGCATCATAACAGAGCAGAATATTTTTGGTAAAGAAAAGTGACTCTCAAAACTATAAGTATCTTCACACAAAACGTTTATATAACACTCAATTTGCCTGTATTTTGTAGCTTTGTTCCAAAATAATAAGGGGAATAGCACTAGAACTAACCGACACTGAAGAAAATCGATCGTTTTTTCACTGTTTATTCTATTTGTGGCAGCTGACTTTGCTATCGTTGTACCCTTCATGTGAGGTACACATTAGACATATCCCTCATCAAAGTTTGACTCTATAAATGACTGAAACATGTCTATTTTTGCAATTTCATCATGTAAATCATGTTGGCATCCACGTAGAATACTGCTTGGTGGCCATATTATTTTTAAACAAACACTTAGTGACTAGGTGCATCTTGCAAATTTACTATATTTTTCGCTTTCAACCCACGTTTTTAAATGAGCGCGCCTGATATCAGACACAAAGAACTCTTAAGGAAGTTAAAATTGGGCGGTCTGCATTTTATAACCGGTCAGTGGTAGATTAAAAACCTTCACGGCACGTGTCGATTGGGCTGTTTAAACAGATTAGCATGTGATACGTTTCTGTGACTCAACTCCTTGAGTCTCAGCGGGTTTTAGCAATCACAGGCCTAATGGGTAGTAAAGAGACTATAAGCGACACATCATGAGTTCATTGGGCTTCTAGGTAAGACCTATGAAAAGTATGATGCGTTCCTTGGGACTCAAAGAGTTATACATATTGTTGTAAAAATCTTAAGTTTTTTGCTGTAAAAATAAATTTTTTGTTTGAAATGTAATTTCATGTTTTTATTAGCTGTGTAATTTCATTTTTTTGGCAGTGTAATTTTCATTCTTTGTTGCTGTGTAATTTAATTTTTTGTTTGTTTGTGCAATTTTAAAATTTCTTTTTTGGCTGTGCAATTTATTTTTTATTGGCTGTCTAATTTGCAAACTTTTTTGGCTGTGTAATTGAATGTTTTTTTATTCGTGTCCAGTACCATTATTTTTTTCTGTAATTTCATTTTTTTGGTGGCTGTGTAATTTCTCTTTTTTTTTTTTGGGTGTGTGGCTATGTAAAAAATTTTTTTTTGTCGTGTGTGGCTATGTAATTTGTTTTTTTGGGGGGGACTATGTTATTGCACTTTTTTGTTTTTGGTTTTTTTGTGGCTATGTAATTCGACTCGTTTGTTTTTTGGCTATGTAATTACACTCTTTTTTTTTTTTTGTGGCTGTATAATTTAATTTATTTTACTGTGTAATTGTACTTTTTTTAAACGTATTTTCAGTCACTTTTCTGATTAATTTAAGTCATCTTGCCATATAATTGCAATATTTTTACCCTGGAATTTCAATCTATGTCGCTGCGTACATGACAATATTTTTTTCTTCTTTTGTAATATAAATTTGGCTGCTGTTTTTCTTGGATCTTACTGAAGTTAGTTGTTTCAGTACTGTCCCACAGCTGCCTAAGATGCTGTTGTTTGCACCTTCCTAAAGTGCTTATGTCCCGAGATGTCCGCCTGAGATGTCATTAAACAAATCCCTCATCAAAATTTCACTCTATAAATGACTGAAACATGTCTATTTCATATTTTTATCTATCTAACTTTGAATGAATCTAAAGAAAAACAGGTTCTTTTTTAATTTTTTTTAAATTTTAGGCTTCTAAAACTGTAAATCATGTTGGCATCCCACGTAGAATACTGCTTGGTGGCCATATTATTTTGAAACAAACACTTAGTAACTAGGTAAATCTAGCAAATTTACTATATTTGTTGCTTTCAACCCACGTTTCTAAATGAGCACGCCCGATATCAGAAACAAAGAACTCAAAATGGAAGTTGAAATTGGGTGGTCTGCGCTTTATAACCGGTCAGTGGTAGATTAAAAACCTTCACTTGTCACGTGTCGATTAGGATATTTAAACAAATTAGCCCGATGATGCGTTTCCTGACACTTAACTCATTTGCTTTTTTTTTTTTTTTTTGAGTCCGTGGGGGGGGGGGGGGGGGGGGGTTAGCATCACAGCGCCTAATGGGTAGTAAAGAAGATTCTAAAAATCGACACATCATGAATTTATTGGGCTTCTAGGTAAGACCTATGAAAGTATTATAATGCGTTCCCCGTGGGATTCAAAGAGTTTAAAGAGGTAATCATATTGTTATAAAATCTAAATTTTGTTGCTGTAAAAAAAATCAATTTTGTAATTGCCAATATAATTTTCATTTTTGGTTTGCTGTGTAATTTTGTTTTGGCTGTGTAATTTAATTTTTTGGCAGTGTTATTTCATTTTTTGGTTTTGTTGTTTAAAACTTCATTTTTTATTGGCTCTGTAATTGCATAATTTTTTGGCTGTTTAATTAAATGTTTGTGTGTGTGTAGTAACATTTATTTTTGGCTGTAATTTCATTGTTTTTTGACTAATTTTTTTGGGCTGTGTAATTTAATTTTTTGTTTGGCTGTAATTTCTCTCTTTTTTATTGTTGTGTGTGGCTATGTAATCTCTCTTTTTGTGTGAGTGTTGCTATAGTTTCATTTTTGTGTGGCTATGTAATTTGACATTTTTTTGGACTATGTAAATGCACTTTTGTGTGTATATGTGTGTGTGTGTGGCTATGTAATTCCACTGTTTATTTTTTTTGGCTATGTCATTTCACTCTATTTTTTTCCTTGTTTTTTTTAGGGGGGGGGCTTGTTGTGTTATTTAATTTATTTTACTGTGTAATTGTACTTTCTTCTACATTATTTTCAGTCACTTTTCTGTTTATTTAGGTCATGTTGCATTTAGTTGCAATATTTGTACTGTGGCATTTTAAATCTATATCACTGCGTAAAATGACATATTTTTTCCTTGGTTGAAGTGCTGCCCCGACACCTCCTGCCTGGACGATGTGCTATGCATGGAGACATGTGCTGCCCCGACGCCTGCTGCCTGGACGATGTGCTGCCCCGACGTCTGCTGCCTGGACAATGAGCTGCCCCGACGCCTGCTGCCTGAAACGATGTGCTGCCCCGGGACGCACTGCTGCCTGGACGATGTGCTGCCCTGACGCCTGCTGCCTGGGCTATTTTGTGCTGCCCTGACTCCTGCTGCCTGGACGATGTGATACCCCGACGCCCGCTTCCAGGCGGACGATGTGCTGCCCCGAGGCATGCTTCCTGACGATGTGCTGCTCCGACACCCTGCTGCCTGGACGGATGTGCTGCCGGACGCCTGCTGCCTGGACGATGAGCTGCCCCGACGCCTGCTGCCTGAACCGATGTGCTCGCCCCGACGCCTGCTGCCTGGACGATTGTGCTGCCCCCGACGCCTGCGGGACTGGACGATGTGCTGCCCTGACTCCTCCTGCCTTGGACGTATGTGACTGCCCCGACGCCTGCTGCCTGGACGATGTAATTGGCTGTGTAATTAAATGTTTGTGTGTGTGTGTGTGTGTAGTAACATTTATTTTTGCTGCTGTTAATTTCATTGTTTTTTTTACTGTAATTGTTGTTGGGCTGTGTAATTTAATTTTTTGTGGTGGCTGTAATGTTCTCTTTTTTGTGTTGTGTTGTGGCTATGTAATCTCTCTTTTTGTAGTGAGTAAGCGCTATGTAATG
>CAJHNH020008466.1:0-70000 GCA_905116865.2 Candidula unifasciata
AGTGAAATGTGACCTAGTGTGTAGATGGGCGTAGCTGGGCCAGAGTTCGTTGCAAGTTCCTCCTGTTTGTAACCCAAAAGACATGTTTAGCATGGGCGATGAATGCAGAATCAGGAGGAGTGGTTATGTTTACAACAACAGAAAACCACCATCACTCCTATGACTAAACCCATATGTGACCCATATTTCACCCATCTATGCCATACACATCAGTCTAACACACTAACGATGGTACACCCATCTGTGGTATGCACACAGATGCCACATTCACCCATGGCACATACCACACCCAACCGTGGATTATTTCACGCCCACTCATTAAACCTCTGCCCATTATGAGCTTTCCTAAACATCCATGTAGCGAAAAAAAAAAGGTTCTTGCAGTAAAACTATACAAGTCTAAATATAAAACGACAGGAAGGAGAAACTGTTAAAAACGATGAAAAATGTAAAGTCTATGTCAGCTATTATTTTTGATCTTTTTTTTAAAAACTAGCATAAACAATATGTTTTACTTATAATTTTTTTAATCTTTTTTCCCCCAACTTTTCGTATCTTATTTACACGATGCATCTATGAAGGTTCTTGTCCAGCAAAATCAAAAGAAGACGATTGAATTTTAAGGATATGTCAAAGGCAAGAGAGCGAGAGGTAGACAACGATATAAGTGGGAGGACAACTTCAAAATATGGACGAACATCAGTCTGAGAGCATCTACTATTAAGACAAGAGACAGTTAAAGTGCTGCAACCTTCATTGTGGAGATGGCACCTGATTGAATAATTTTTTTCCCCCTGCAGATACGAAGAACTGCAGCGACATATTACCACAGAATATAGAGGAGGTGGCCTTCAACGCTGTAGCCATCAAGTGGAGTCCCGCAGAGAGCCCGGTCAGGGTAAGTGGTCAACCTGTACCCTTGTTGGTCAACCTATACCCTTGTTGGTCAACCAATACCCTTATTGGTCAACCTGTACCCTTGTTGGTCAGCCTATACCTTTGTTGGTCAGCCTATACCCTTGTTGGTCAGCCTATACCCTTGTTGGTCAACCTATACCTTTGTTGGTCAGCCTATACCCTTGTTGGTCAACCTATACCCTTGTTGGTCAACCTATACCCTTGTTGGTCAACCTCTACCCTTGTTGGTCAGTCTATACCCTTGTTGGTCAGTCTCTACCCTTGTTGGTCAGCCTATACCCTTGTTGGTCAGCCTATACCCTTGTTGGTCAGCCTATACCCTTGTTGGTCAGCCTATACCCTTGTTGGTCAGCTTATAACCTAGTTGATCAACCTATGGTTTGCGGGTCATATATATTTATTAATCGATCTGTCAACTCATCCTTCAATTTATAAGTGCTTGCCTGAATTCATGAACTAATTAATTGACGCAATATTCCTTTTTTCATCTATTATATCTTTAATTCAATTTTTGTTTTCATTTACTCATCTGTCCGTCAGTTAATTTATTCAATAATTCAAACATTCAGTTATCCATCCCTCTATTAGCTTGCTCATTCATTTACTCATTAACTCAAGTACTAACTTGAATTTACTCATCCACTATAAACGCAACGTTCATTCATGTATTCATTCATTCATTCATTCATTCATTCATTCATTCATTCAGTCATCTGTTCATTCAATAACGTTTTTCCATCCCCTACAGGTTAACATCGCCGTCCATTGCCTAAGTACAGACTTCAGCAACCAGAAAGGAGTGAAGGGAATTCCCCTACACATACAGATAGATACTTATGAACAAAGTCCGAGAGACATTCGCCTAGTGCACAGAGGCTACTGTCAAATCAAGGCATTCTGTGACAAGGTTAGTCCAAGTCCTTGACTACTTTCTTTCCTCATACATTTCTTTTTGGTAATGAGCTGTCGTTTTACATTATTATTAGTCATAATTATAGTTATGAAAAAAATACAAGAGACAGAATCACCAACGAAAAACTAAGAATAATGATAGGCACAGTAGGGGGAATGATTTCAGTGACTATCACAGGGTCAAATGGTTTGATCATCTGGTCCGAACCGAAGACAATCAGCCAGCAACTTGAGCGTACTACTTGAGAACAGTAGGCTACTGGGCAAGAGGCCGACAAGAAATATATGGATTAGGTGAGTAAAACAGACATAACAGAAACGCATGGATACTAAAATACCAAGCAAACAATGTTGAATCTTGAATTAGGGCAAGACATCATAGCACACGGGATGCTCCGATTAACCCTTCGTCCCCATCTTCAGCAGCAAGCGAAGAGTTCTAATTCCGATGGTACCAGTAACTGTCTGATTGTACATCCGTTTCGCCTTTCCCCTGAGAGCATCGGTAAGATATCCTGGTAACTCGCCACAGCGTGATACTCTTCCGACCATAATGATCCATCTGTGCCTCGGCACTGTTCCCTCGCTCCCAAAGGGTTCTCACAACATTTAGCTAGTCATACATCATGATGATGTTAAACATGATGATGACATAATCATGGATGATGATGATGACCTGATTATGGATAATGAGGATGAGATAATGATTGATAATAATGATGACTTGATCATGGATGATGATGATGACTTGATCATGGATGATGATGATGACATGGATGATGATGATGACTTGATTATGGATGATGATGATTACTTTATCATGGATGATGATGACGATGATTTGATCATGGATGATGATGATGATGACATGGATGATGATGATGACTTGATTATGGATGATGATGATTACTTTATCATGGATGATGATGACGATGATTTGATCATGTATGATGATGATGACTTGATCATGGATAATGACTTGATCATAGATTATGATAATGACTTGATCATAGATGATGATGATTACTTGATCATGGATGATGATGATGACTTGATCATGGATGATGATGATGATGATGACATGATCATGGATGATGATGATGATGACTTGATCATGGATGATGATGATGATGATGATGACATGATCATGGATGATGATGATGATGACTTGATCATGGATGATGATGATGACTTGATCATGGATGATGATGATGATGACTTGATCATGGATGATGATGATGATGACATGATCATAGATGATGATGATGACGACGACAATGAGGGCGAAGGTAAAAACAAAAGCAGGGGTGCTAAAAGCGCTAGACATTAGCAGAACAAACAAACCACAAATCAAAATAACAACCCCAATATAAAGTCAAACCCAGTCAGAGACCCTATCACATGTTCCCGTTCATTTCTCAAATCAGGGCGCTGAAAGAAAAACTAGAGATGAGGAAAGAAGGAAAACAACGCTCGGCAAAGTTGATGAAGCAGTTGCCTGCCCTGCCGGTGTTAAAAGTAAAGGTAAATTTATGTCAGTTTTCTCTGTCGATTCGTTTTCAGTTTACATCATCCGCCTTACACGTGCGCTTACATTCTTCTTCGTAGTCGTCTTCTTCTTCACCTCCTTCTCCTACGTAGTCGTCTTCTTCTTCACCTCCTTCTCCTAATCGATCTCCTTCTCCTCCTTCTTTAATCCCCTTTTTCTTCTTTATATTCTGTTTTTTTTTTCTTCTTCTTCTTCTTCTTCTTCTTCTTCTTCTTCTTCTTCTTCTTCTTCTTCTTCTTCTTCTTCTTCTTCTTCTTCTTCTTCTTCTTCTTCTTCTTCTTCTTCTTCTTCTTCTTCTTCTTCTTCTTCTTCTTCTTCTTCTTTTTCTTATTCTTCCTCTTCTTATTCTTCCTTTTTCCCATTTCCTCCTCCTCCTCCTCCTTCTTCTTCTTCTTCTTCTTCTTCTTCTTCTTCTTCTTCTTCTTCTTCTTCTTCTTCTTCTTCTTCTTCTTCTTCTTCTTCTTCTTCTTCTTCTTCTTCTTCTTCTTCTTCTTCTTCTTCTTCTTCTTCTTCTTCTTCTTCTTCTTCTTCTTCTTCTTCTTCTTCTTCTTCTTCTTTCTTCCTCTTCTTCTTCTTCTTCTTCTTCTTCTTCTTCTTCTTCTTCTTCTTCTTCTTCTTCTTCTTTTTTTCTTCTTCTTCTTCTTCTTCTTCTTCTTCTTCTTCTTCTTCTTCTTCTTCTTCTTCTTCTTCTTCTTCTTCTTCTTCTTCTTCTTCTTCTTCTTCTTCTTCTTCTTCTTCTTCTTCTTCTTCTTCTTCTTCTTCTTTTCTTCTTCTTCTCCCTTCTTCCCTCTTTCCTCGTCCTCTTCCCTTCTTCTTCATTGGCATCCTCTTTTAAATCTGCTTCTTTTTCCTTCGTGCATGTAACGCCGCTGTCCCTTAATCTCTAGATACAAAGATGAAGTTATACCTTGTTCAACTCAGTATCTAATTATACGACACTAATGTCATTTGCAACTGCTATAGACATTTCACAGGAAAGTTAGTTATATATCTCTTGGCAACAATTTGGACGCACTACCATAGGATGGTATGAAAAAGCGTCCTGTAAATCATAGAGGGTTACTTTTTTTTTAAGAGGAACATTATTATGAACCTCCAGGTTTTGCCTTCTCTTGCCAAGATATAAAAGTAAGGGACCCTTTTCCCAGCATTCAAACCTATTGGGCACGTAAGGATAGACCTATATTTCAAATATCAGCTCAGCAGTCGGTGGGTGATATGGTCAACGACATCACGCCGGTCACCTTTACTTCCTAGGAATTTACCTTGTACCCCTTTAAATCAGTTTCGTTTAAAAAAATAAAGTCCAGCTCTATAAGTACCTGAATCCACGACCTTCCGATCCTCAGTCGAGTTTGTTTGTTGTTTGTTTTAGTATCCAGAAGCCATGAGTTGTTAACCCTTTGGCTCGGTATTATGGATATCGCAACCTTTCGGCCTTGATTCCATTGTAAATACCGTAAATCTGGGAGAACATGTGGCTTTCCTGCCTACCCCCGGGAATGAACCCGGACCACAAGGAGTTCGTCACCCGGTCACCGCGCAATCCGGTTTAGCCAACTACGCTAGAGAGCCGGGCAATCCGCAGTTGAGCGCTTACTCGCTACACCAAGGCGGCTGCCTCTTGCTAGTGTATATTCTTGTTGAAACAAAAACAAAAACATCACTATATTTGAATTTTCAAATTATTTGTTTCCTTTCGCGTTTGTGTAGGTCGCAGAAAAACAGAAGAGGTTTTCCACGAGCCATGCGAGAGATCCGAGTTTTACTCTATGGCTAACATGACGTCTGCTCCTGTGTTTTTCAACCCACTACATGAAAGTTCAGAGTTCATTCACAAGGTTTGTTTAGTGACTTAGCACTAACATTCAATCAGTTAATCAGTTGCCATATTATTTTTCTTCTTTTGTCGTCTCACTGTTAACAGGTTGTAGCGCATTGTAGTAGTTTTGTCGTCTCACTGAGACCAGGTTGTAGCCATGTGTCGTGGTTTTGTCGTCTCACTGATACCAGGTTGTAGCCCAGTGTCGTGGTTTGTCGCCTCGCTGATACCAGGTTGTAGCCCAGTGTCGTGGTTTTGTCGTCTCACTGATACCAGGTTGTAGCCCAGTGTCGTGGTTTTGTCGTCTCACTGTTACCAGGTTGTAGCCCAGTGTCGTGGTTTTGTCGTATCACTAATACCAGGTTGTAGCCCAGTGTCGTGGTTTTGTCGTCTCAATGATACCAGGTTGTAGCCCAGTGTCGTGGTTTTGTCGTCTCAATGATACCAGGTTGTAGCCCAGTGTCGTGGTTTTGTCGTCTCAATGATACCAGGTTGTAGCCCAGTGTCGTGGTATTATCGTCTCACTGTTACCAGTATCCTGGTTTTGTCGTCTCACTGACACCATGTTGTAGCCCTAGTGTCGTGGTTTTGTCGTCTCACTGATACCAGGTTGTAGCCCAGTGTCGTGGTTTTTTTGTTTTACTGATACCAGGTTGTAGCCCAGTGTCGTGGTTTTGTCGTCTCACTGATACCAGGTTGTAGCCCAGTGTCGTGGTTTTTTCGTCCCACTGATACCAGGTTGTAGCCCAGTGTCGTGATTTTGTCATCTCACTGATACCATGTTGTAGCCCAGTGTCGTGGTTTTGTCGTATCACTGATACCAGGTTGTAGCCCAGTGTCGTGGTTTTGTCGTCTCAATGATACCAGGTTGTAGCCCAGTGTCGTTTTTTTTATCGTCCCACTGTTACCAGTATCCTGGTTTTGTCGTCTCACTGATACCAGGTTGTAGACCAGTGTTTTGGTTTTTTTATTTGTCTTGCGCTTCTCGGGTAGCGTTAGTGATGGATTTGTTCATCTCTAGGCAGGTTTCTGCTACACCATTTATCCATCTCTTTCCTGGTCTTCCTTTCGGATGTTCTGCTGTAAAAAGTCTCATATGCAGTTATTATTTTTCTCTCAGTGTAATCCAGATATGGCCTTATTTCGACTTTTTCTCCAATGCTGGTATTCGTAACCCTGTCTCTTCGTATGTTGTTAGTCACCTCGTGAAGACAGCGCATGTCACATGTAGTTATTTTCTGTTCTAGTGTCGTATTAATTGTCCATGTTTGGCACTGATAACATAAAGTAGGGATAAAGATGCAGTCATTTTCTGTTTTGCTAGAAGGGAGACATTTGCCGTCTCCGCGATGAAGGTTGGGTGCACTCAATCTGTGGGCACTGACCATCACTATAATGTGCCGTGCTGCTAAGCGAAGGCTAGTTTTTATAAGGAGTAGAAAATTATAGGGAAGAGAAAAAGTTGGTAAGAAACAACAATTAGTTTATGTTAGCTTTACAAAATCGATCACAATAAACAAAGGACGTTGCGGCGATTAGCCTTCATCAGCACATAAAGGACAACACAGTACACATACACAAATAGACTCTAACTATGAAGTGACTACATAGGACTCTATAATGTATAGAATAAATGATACTCATCTAGTGTCCCTGGCGAAGGCTAGTCACGTTTCGCTATCTCCCACAATCACCAGCATAACGGATCAGGTTAATGTTGCTGTCTCGCCCCATTCATACGGCCCAGCCATCCAGATATTTGGCTCTTCACTTTTCTCTTGCTCTCTTTCTATCAATATTGCCACGTGTTACCAAGTCTTCTAGTCCATTCGTTCTCAAATCATCAATAAACGGGTGCTTTACAAAACGTCACTCTCTTTACGGCACCACTGAAAGTCTGCCTGTCGCCGACTGTCCAACCCTATGTGCTTTCATAGCCAAGGCATAGTCAGTGTCATGTATCCACATTCACTCAGGTCTGCCTCTTGTCTCTTTTTTTCCCCCCCGAAAACTGCCATCCATCATTGTTCTCTTCATGCCACCAAGATGTTTCCTAAAACAGGTCCAGAAAAGACCAACCATCACCGACCAGTAGTTGTAACCAACTGAATCAATTAGACATCCAGTAAATAGCTTGTAGCGGAACCATTTCAGCACAGTAACACATCGCGCATATGATGTTATGCCCCTGTTTAGCAGACATGTCATCAGAGTGGTATCTAGTAACTACAGACAGTAGTGACAGGTTTTTTTAAACGTAATTCCAGTTCTATGTTGACCTTCTTGGTTTTTTTTTTTAAATTATGAGTAGATAGTTTTATACGTTGATTCAGATTCTGGTCAAAAATTTAGGTTGTATTTGTGCTCCTCTGTACTGTGCCTGAAATGTAATATTTATCACATTCTATTTATTATCTAATATTTATCATGTACTGTTTATGATGTAATATTTATCATGTACAATTTTTACCCTAAATTTATCATGTACTGTTTATAATCTAATATTTATCATGTACTTTTTATTATATAAAATTAATCACATACTATTTATTATCTAATATTTGTCGTGTACTATTTATCATGTAATATTTATCATTTAATTTTTGTTGTGTAATATTTATCAACTTCTATTTATCATGCGATATTTATCTACTATTTATCGTGCATATATTACCTGTATCTACCAGACACTGTCGCTTGGTGTGGTTCCGTCCCAGGATGAAGAAATTTCTAGGTAAGGCTCTGTTGTTGTTATTGTTTGTTTTGTTTTTTTACACACTGTTTTCTAGTTTTCAGTGAAGCCTGTGAGAAAATTGGTTTTACAGTTGTCACTGAGTGGGTTCCGGGGCGCCACAATATGGGAAATGAAAGAAGAAACCCAATGCCTCCCCAGCAAGCATACAGCAGTAGTCGACTAACTGGGAGCTTCCTTTGAAGTCGGAGTGCGTCTGCCCGAGAGGCAGGGAACAACAAGCTACACATAAATAAGCCAGTAAAAGGGATGTGCACGTAAAATTCTGGCTCTGGCACAAAGCCAAAGTCAAAATGAACGAACTACTATGTCTTACAGCCTGTGCATACAGCTGGTAAACAAAACAGAAGAAAAAATAATCTTATCACTGTATCTAGTGTTTTAGCAGGGGTGAAAGATCTGGCTGGGAGCTTTCAGCTAGAGTGATAGGAAAGACCGTGACAGAATAAAATGGTGCTTCTTGATCTGCAACCTCAAAAGGTTCCCCCCCCCCCCAACTGTTTATTTTTAGGGATGGAGGTGGAGGCAATCACTGCAGCTCTAAAGTGGATAGCAGAAAATAAAGTTACCACAGGAATAGCAGTTCACCAGCTGTTAGCTCCGGCGGGAAGTTCTGGTTGTTTGTCCACTTTTAGACTTTAGTCTTCTTTCAGAACTGGAGTTTTGCGTGCATATCCGCTTTACATATCTGGTTTAGCTGTACGCAAATTATCGGTTGCTTGCCTCTAAGACAGATGCACTCAGATTTCAAATGAAACACAACTAATTGGTCAACTTTTGCGTCAAACTTGTTAGGGGGCAGCGGATTTATTCTTCCCTACCCATTCATCTCACAGTAAGACCAAAGAATCTACAAGGATTAGCCTAACTATAGTGTCTGATTCCCAGTCGATACTGGGGAAGATTCAAAATAATGTTGAATGTTGAATTAGGAATCGACAGCATAGCACTTGGGACATCCCCGTAAGCGCTCCATCCCCGTCTTCAGCAGCAAGCCAAGAGATCCAATTTCGATGGCACCAGTATCTGTCTGATTGTGTATTCGTCTCGCCTTTCCGCTGAGTGTTGAGCGCCAGACCCCCCTGTAACTCCTCGCAGCGCGAAGATTCAAAATGGACAATTGTTGCATGAGTGGACACCTGGCATGAGCACATGGACATTACAGGGGCAGATGTGGATATATTGACTGGGAGATGCGTGAGTGCGGGGAAAGGAAAGAGCAGTGGTTTTTTTTTTTTTTTGGGGGGGGGGGAGAGATGGTGCGCTACATCAGTGGACAAAAGAGACATTCTGGGGACCATTTATGAACAGATGCTGATAGAAGACACGAGGTTTGATAAGAGAGAGAGGGAAAAAAACAACATATTTAAGAAAATGTTGGCTTGGAATTAGGAGTGGATCCGGCAAGAATAAACATATAAGAGTAAGCGAACGACCTGTGTATTGACAGTGTGTTGCGTGATCAGTTATCATCTATATCTTAGGATAGTTAGGAGAGCTGCGCGGTGTCTAAGCATAGCGTCCGCCTTGAATGCTAGAGGTTTCGGGTTAAACCCACGGAAGGGCTGGTATTTTTTCACGTGGACTTGGACTTCTAGTAATTCCCCCTGGTCTCTGGGTAGTGAGACCGGACCCGTGTGCATTGTTGTGCACGTAAAAAATCTAAAGGCAGTTAAAAATCGAAAAGAGTAGCCTAACGGCGCTACCCGGGCAAAATTTAGAGATTGAAATCTACCCAAAGCCTTACAAATTACAATCTTACGAAGTATTTCGGGATACTCGCCGGTGCTGCAGAGCCAGTGCACTGTGCTGAGCTTCTTCAGACTCAGACTTGAGTTAGAAGACTAACAGGGCAATTATGGGTTTCTACCCCTGTGCAGTGATGTTGATCCACTGTTCAAAACCTCAAAATCGTATGACATTTGCTGCGTAGATGCAATGTGCAGTAGTGTCGATTCTTTAATCGATAATCAATGAGATGTGTATTTTATCTCATCGATTAGTGTTTTTTTTTTTTTTTTTTTTTTTTTTTTTGGGAACTATGCAGCTCAACATACGTTAGCCTAACGGCAGTGCACTACGTTAGCCAAACGGCAGTGCACACCTCTGACTCTGGTCTATCGTAGATAGTTGTTACAGATACT
This sequence comes from Candidula unifasciata, assembly GCA_905116865.2. NCBI lineage: Eukaryota > Metazoa > Mollusca > Gastropoda > Stylommatophora > Geomitridae > Candidula > Candidula unifasciata. The sequence continues at coordinate 10,098 of CAJHNH020008466.1, forward strand.
CATTCCATCTAAATCGTTAATTTTACTTCTTTCGCCCTATAGCCTTATAACTGTAGTGAGTAAAGGACCGTTTTCGACGCATTCAGACGTAATGGGTATATCGGGCTAGACCATATATTTTATAGACCAATCGGCACTATGTTTGATTTTACAAACTGACTAATTAGTGGCCTTGTTATGAGGCAGTTCCCCCCCCCCACCCCACTCCTTCCCTCCACTAACTGTGTATTAAAACCTAGACGGAAAGGCCGCAATTTAAAATTTTTTCCTATATACATATATATTCTTGTTTTTCCTCTCGTTGGGTAGGCAGGGGATCTATCCTTTTTTTCCTCTCTGTGGGGGTGGGGGGGGGGGGGTAGGGTGTTTGGGGGTCTATTCTTGTTTTTCCCTCGTTGGAGAGATAGAGGGTCTACTCTTGTTTTCCTCTCGTTGGGAAGGTAGATCTATTTTTTTCTCAGTCTGTGATTATCTTGAAGTTCAAAGAAGAGAAGCCAATAAGGAGGTAACGGATCTAATCTTGTTTCCCCACAATGGGGCGACGGAACCCACACGGGGAACTAATCATAATATTAGTAATAATATAGCATTTATTTTGTTATTTTTACGCACTTGAGAGATACTAGGGCCGCCAAAAAAGTTTTTAAGCGACTGAGGTCCCAACCCGAGACCCCTACTCCCAGATTTTCTTTTTGTCGGCGCCTCTTAGAAAAAAAAAAGATGAAAAAGAAAGTAATCTATACTGATCGGTAATGTTCGTATTGAAAACAGCCATTCTTCATTACAATAACTTATTGATTCCCCTGAACTCGACAAAATAAAACTTGGATCAATTCTGCCGACCTGTGTGCAGTCAACCGTGACCAGTCTGGGCTGAGAACATCAATAACCAGGACAATCAAGTCGGCATCATCAAAGCTAACAGACATAGCAGGATCAGGCCCATTGATATGGAATCATTCAGTTTTAATGACGCTGTGAAATCGATTCTAATTCATTATCCGTTAGAGTGGATGTGAAACCGCCAGCGCATTGTTTTCATTATTTTTCTGTTTAAAGTTGAAACATTGCCGAGTGCTGTGGTAGCATTATCAATGTTTGAAGTACTAATATCGTGTTTTTTGTGTGTGTGTGCACTGTTTAAAATAAGGTAATGGAAATATAGATAGTGCTATAGTACCCTTGCCTCTTCTACCAGTGATCTCTTCAGTCGTCCTAATATTTTCCAGCTCTCCTCTTCTCATCACATGACCAAAGAACTTTGTCTCATTTTCATTGTGGTATATAATGTTCTACTTTCATTAGCCATTTCCAGACAATCACTGTTAGTTATTCTGGCAGTCCAAGATTTTCGCAACCTTTTTCTCAAGAACCACATCTCAGTTGTCTCCAAACGTTCCTAATTTGTTTGCTCACATCCCAAGATTCATTACCATACAACAGAACAGGCTCGATATAACATTGCAGTACTGGTTTTCTGATAGTTCATCAGTTCTCGTTATGACTAGTGGCACATGAGGCTTAAGATAGGACTTTTCATGCTTTCCCGTCCTGTGCAATCTTCAATGCAGTTTTCCCAAAGATGCCACACTCAGGTCACTTTCCATCGTTCGTCTCCATGTTGTTTTTGGGCACCCTTTTTTTTTTTCTCTTTCCCTCTGGTATCCATGTGAGAGCTGTTTTGGCAGGTATATCAGGATTCATTCTCATAACGTGGCCAAGCCATTTCCATCTTCTCTAGGTTATCATACTGTCTAAAGTTTCTTGGTTTGTGACTTTCTGATGGTTAATGAGAGTGTAAAATGAAAGTGGATGATGTGGGCTGGATACGAATCTAGACTGAAGACGAATCTAGACTGAATATAAATCTAGACTGTACGATTCTAGACTGAATTTGAATCTTGACCGAGGACAAATCTAGATCAAAGACAAATCTAGACGGAAGAGGAATCTGGACTGAAGACGAATCTATATATTCCCTACCTCCCCAACAAAGGAAAAAGAAGAATAGATCCTATTCCCCTCCAACGAGGGGAAAACAAAATAGATCCCCTACCTCCCTAACGAGGGGAAAACAAGAATAGATCCACTACCTCCCCAACGAGGGGAAAACAAAAATAGATCGCCTACCTCCCAAACAAGCATGTGATAGGAGTAGATTAACCGTGGACTTTCATCGAAGTCGAAGTGCATGTAGCTGAGAGGCAAGGAACCGCTAGGCTACACACACATGTCAGATCTGTAGAACTGATGTGCACGCAACACTCAAGTTCCGGAACAGGACAAGAAATCGGAGGTGGGCGAACATTAAGATCTAGTTTTCAGCCGGTGAAAGCGAAGAAGAATAAGATTATTATTAGTCATGAAAATGATTCTTTTGTCAGCATTAGATGTTTCCCACCTTGTCAGCTGTTGTCTAGATAATATTTTCAGTGTATATGATGTCTGTTACATTTGCTGTGTGCTGTCTCACTGTAACATTTCCTACCCAAGAACGTAATCCTGAAGAGTCAATCTACTCCCTCACACGGAAGCTACAGCTCATTGTACTTAGACTGCAAACTGTCTGTCTGAGAGGTTCAAGATTTGAGACTAAGAACTTTGTCCATGTGGACTGGCACCACATAATACTGAACAGGTGCCACATACATACTTTCTACATGCAGTAGAGATGTCCTAGATCTGGCCAGTGGTCATGTGAAAATCGATCAGCTGAGGTCGGGAATCGCATCCCAGACTTCATATAAACATGTGGTCTTTTCATCTCAAGACCACTGGCAAGGCGTTTGGAAAGAAGAATAAGAAGCTTCATGCTGTGTGTTTTAAAGTAATGTATCGATGCATTTGTTATGAAAAGTCTTTTTTTCTGTTCACCTAGTCTTCCAAGTAGCCTTGAACTCTCCGGCTCCTGTGATGATTTTTTATGAACATTCGTCTCTTCTTTCTGTTCCCCTAGTCTTCCAAGCAGCCTTGAACTCCCCGACTCCTGTGATGATTACTACACAAACAGCCCAGCCAAGAGATCACGAAGAGACTCGTGCAGCATTGCCAAAGATCAACCCAAAGGTATACAATGATATGTGTCGTCTTATTGCTCCATGATTCTAGACAACCAGTCCTTAGTCCCCAGGTTCAAAGACCCACACCATACCCCCAACTACACAACAATATTTACTAGTGTTTATAGTTTAGATCAGTGGTTCTCAAACTGGGTACCGTGGCACCCGTGGGTGCCGCGAGTGTATGTGGGTGCCGAGGCAATAATCAAGAATTTGTCAAAATCTGCTTGAGATCAGCGAAGACGATAGTTTATAACAGGAATACCGTGGAGGAAGCCACGAAGAGTTCTGACTGCAGGTGTTTTCAGAAGACTGCATTTAGCAAGGCTGCAGTGCATTCTCAAAATACGCTTACATTTTAAAAAAAAAAAACAGACACAGGAGCAAATTTTATGGGTCAGGTTATTTGAGAGTAAAATTAACTAAACGTCTCATATCAAAGGTTAGTTGTGTATCCTTTACAGGACGTTGCAGAACCAACTCCAGCGGCCCCTGGCTGTTGTGTGGTTTCTATAGGCAAATTTACGTCCAGTAGTTTGCCAGTGAAATACAAAAAGGAAATATGAAACATTCATTCAAACAGTTTCATTCATAGCATTAAAGCCAACTGAACATTACATGTGGATTGTTTTTACCACATTAGAGGTAATAAATAAAAGGATAAAAATTATTAGCCGATAAGGGTGCCATGGCGAAAACAGTTTGAGAACAGCTGGTTTAGATAACACCTAAAGGTGAACTTGTAAAATTGTCCGCCATTTATGATTAAGACGACACCTAAAGGTGAAATGGTAACATTGTATTGATGCAACACTTAAAGGTGAAATGGTAATATTGTCTGGTATTGATGATTTGGATAACACCTAAAGGTGAAATGGTAACATTGTATTGATGATTTAGAAAAAACCTAGAGATGAAATGGTAACATTGTCTGTGTTGATGATTTTAGACATCTAACGGCGAAATGGTAACATTGTCTCCAGTGATGATTTGGATAACGCCTAAAGGTTTATCAGCATCATCATCATGTGCGATGGTGGTAAATATAGGCTGTCATGTTTGACCTCCTAACAGGATCATCATAATCATGGATCAGGTCAATGTTCTTGACTCGTCCCCATCCGTGTGATCAAGCCATCCACTTATTAGACTGCTTGTCTTTCCCTTTTCTCTCTTTCCATAAATATTGCCAGTCGCTACAAACTGTCGAGTCGAGCCGTTCCCACAACATGTCCAATAAACACAGATTGTCCTCGTCTTATTGTCCTAACTACGCTCCATCCAGAAAAGACGCTGGCGTTGGATAGGACACACATTGAGTAAACCGGAGAACAATCTAACTAGAATGTCTTTGCACTGAAACCCACAGGGGCAAGGGATAAAGGAAGGCAAAAAACACATGGAGAGGGGAGCTGAAGAATGAAGTTAGAAAGATGGTAAGGACATGGAGAGAGCTGCATGCGATAGCAAAGGTTAGAAACACTTGGCGTGAGTTGGTTGAGGGCCTATGCTCCCTTGGGGGCTAGATAGGCAGAAGAAGAAGGTTACATATGTCTTGATTAGGACTGCTTCGCTGATTTTTTTATCACTTCTTTGTTTTCTTTTGCATTTTTCTCAAAAACATACAACTCGTGCGCTTGTTTTCTTTGCATTCTTCTCAAAAAAAAAAAAATAACCTAAACTCTGCGTGAGTAAATCTTGTCCATCCTGTCTGCTTACTACCCAAGTCTAGCATGCATATGTCAACACAGGTTCTACTCAGCTCTTCAAACTTTTTCTCCTCACTGCTATCGATATCTTCATATCGGTTAACTCTTGCATCTTGCTAAACGCCACTTTTGCCATGGTGATTCTTGTCGTAGCTTTTGCAAGGCATTTTGCATCAGATGTTAGAAATGTTCTGAGATAGTTATACCTATTGTAAAAAAAGTAAAGTAAAGATGCCTTTTCACACCTTTCGGCGCATCGGGCATATAAGCAGAGCGTCCCATATTTTTACAGACCATCAGCACTCTGTGGGTAATGTGGTCAGCATTACGCCGGCTGTCTTTACTTTCCCAGGACAGCCCATCCTGGTACCCATTTTAGGCTGGGTCGACCTGCAACGTCCCATACCACGATAAAAATCCACACAGCCTGCAGTGGGTTTCGATCGCGGCATGCTGGCTCACCTATTGACTTGCTCAAAAATTTTGTCATTTACGTTTATTTCAGACTTTGGTATTTTTTTTTTTCTTCTTAGTGGTGATATTTTTTTCTTCTCAGTGGTATTTATTTCTTCTTGATTTCTTTCTTTCTTCTTGATGGTATTTCTTTTTTCTTGGTGGTATATCTTTCTTCTTGATGGTATTTCTTTCTTCTTGGTAATACTTCTTTCTTCTTGGTAATAATCATCACTTCCGTTGGTTTACAATTTAACTCTAAGCCTAGTTTGTCATTGTGATCTATTACCGTGTCTATTAAACACTGCAGATCCTTCCTTTTGTATTGTCTGCAATGAACATGTATCCTCTGCCTGTCTCAAACTGTTGATGTTACATCCTCCTACATTGATTTCATTCAAGTCTTTTTGATCTTCACCATGTAAGCATGCGTTGGATTGGGAGATATTATATAATCCTGTCGAATACCTTTCTTGATTGAAACATGAAATGGTGATGTTGATAACCTGATAACGTTGCTTGTCTACAGTACTTCTGTATGTCCGAGAGTACCATGAGACTGTCTACACAGCTCTGATGTTGGAAGTACCAACTCTACACGGATTACTCAAATCTGTAAGTATCATTTGCTGGATGATTGTCTTGTTCATTGTTTCAATAATCGATAAGTTGACTGATTGTTTATTTTCTTCTTGTAATAGTATGATTTGCTAGAGGATTGGTTGATTGACTGATCGATAATTTGACTGATTGATTTATTATTTTCTTCTTGTAATAGTATTGATTGATTATTTTCTTTTTGTCATAGTAGTGATTGATTATTTTCTTCTTGTAATAGTAGTGATTGATTATTTTCTTCTTGTAATAGTAGTGATTGATTATTTTCTTCTTGTAATAGAAGTGATTGATTATTTTCTTCTTGTAATAGAAGTGATTGATTATTTTCTTTTTGTCATAGTAGTGATTGATTATTTTCTTCTTGTAATAGAAGTGATTGATTATTTTCTTCTTGTAATAGTAGTGATTGATTATTTTCTTCTTGTAATAGAAGTGATTGATTATTTTCTTCTTGTAATAGTAGTGATTGATTATTTTCTTTTTGTCATAGTAGTGATTGATTATTTTCTTCTTGTAATAATAGTGATTGATTTTTTTCTTCTTGTAATAGTAGTGATTGATTATTTTCTTCTTGTAATAGTAGTGATTGATTATTTTCTCCTTGCAATAGTAGTGATTGATTATTTTCTTCTTGTAATATTAGTGATTGATTATTTTCTTCTTGTAATATTAGTGATTGATTATTTTCTTCTTGTAATAGTAGTGATTGATTATTTTCTTCTTGTAATAATAGTGATTGATTATTTTCTTCTTGTAATAGTAGTGATTGATTGTTTTCTTCTTGTAATAGTAGTTATTGATTGTTTTCTTCTTGTAATATTAGTGATTGATTATTTTCTTCTTGCAATAGTAGTGACTGATTGATTGATACGTTGTCTGATTATTTTTTTAATTGTTGTCGTCTGTGCTGTAACGTTGATAATCCTATATGTCCCCAGCCTTGAACTCAGGGTCTCCGTCTTTCTTCTTCTTCTGTATTTGTCCTTTAATAGCATGCTGTGTTACGGTTTACAGCTAGACTGTGATACATGTGCTTTTCAGACTGAAAAATCCGATTTGAGCATGTCATGATTAGTTGCTCTGTATGATATACTTGTAATAATATAAACCAATAATGGAGTATGTCTTCTTCTTCCATGCAAACAGTGTGTCAAAGCTATCTGTGTATTCATCATTGTCTACATAATGCTCTTTATACATCACATTTTTCAGTTGCCACTAAGTTCCATTTTTTTCGTAACACAACACTGAAGATCCATTCAACCTCCTCACACGAATGAAACGGAGGAGCAGATGGATCACCACAGTCTGGTGAGATTGATGCAGTTGGGGGTGAAGAGAGGTTCTGGCAGATGCTCAAGGCTCAGAAGAAAGGCAAGACGGACGTTTAATCAGAAAGCTACTGGCACCATTAGTATCGGAACTCTTCGCTGGCTGCTGAAGATGGGGACGAAGCGCTTATTGGAATGCCGCGAGTGCTGTAATGTCGGTTCTTGAATCAAATCAAATCAAATCAACACGATTGAAACAGGCCATTGAATTTTAATTATGAACTGGACTAGCAAACAGACTTCACACCCATATGTACAAGACATTTAAGATTGGGGAATCATAACTTTGGTCATATGGACAAGTACCACAGAATACCGAAGATGTGCACATCAATGTTCTGTATATTTAGTGGGGAGATTGCATGTCTGCCAATTGGAACTCCACTGCAAACCATGCTGAATGGATCCGTAAAGAATATCCTCCAAGACTGTGCCAAAAAAAAACATGTTAAGGCAGAATTTTTGGCAAAGAGAAACATCGGTGCAAGTCAAACTTTAATTAAGGTCGCTGAAGGAATTACAAAAGACAGTGAAGTTCATTCTAGAGACAACATTGCAGATATTGATAATCTATTTCACGCCAACCAAAGAAGAAGAAGAAGAAGAAGAAGACGAAGTAGAGAACGTGCTTTGCACCTCAGCCTTCAATGAGGTTTGTGACTTTATTATCTGAAAACCACTGGCAGAGTGAAGGAAGAAAATCAGACTTGTGAGTTTCTGCTTTTTATCTCCTTCTTAGGGCGCCTGTATCGTTTGTTTTTCTGTCCCTACACAATGAACTTTGGTCTCCGTGGCGAAGTGATCAAACCGTTTGCCCCCCCGCTCTGAAGGTCGTGGGTTCGTTTCATGGCTGCGCCACTCAGTTTACGAGTGAATATTTACCGAGATCCCTGGGATCGTTACCGGAGCTACGGGGTTCGTTTTCTGCGCGGCGCTTTTGGCAAACGGTTAGCAGTTCTGCGGAAAAAGACCGAGCAATGTGGGATAAAACCAGCTGCAGGAAAGTCGGTCCTCTCGACTTTGGATTCAATTTGTTCAACATGTGTAAAAGTGGGATGCTTGTCATTTTATCACTATCAGAAGAGGACGGAAAGACATACTTAAAGTAACTTCTTCTTCTTTTGTGCTACTGACTATGCCGTAAAGCGTCAAAGAGAGGAGTTAGATGTAATTTCCTGTCTTTTTCTAGCTGCAAAGCTTGTGTTAATGTCATTCTGTTTTTCTGTATTATCCCTTTTACTTCCTCCACCCATCTCTTTCTTGGTCGGCCTCATGGCCTGAAGCCTGCTGTTCTCGTATAGTCTGCTCTAGCTGCTGGCTGATATTGTTCTTTCCTGTTTAGATGACTAAATCATTTGATTCCTTGATGTTCTATGAAATTGTTCACCTCTACTGAGCCCACCATTGTTCTTAGTTCTTTATAGGTGACTTCGTCCTTTCTTGTTTTTTTTTCCCCGCCGCATTTCTTAAACACCTTTTCTCGCATGTTGCATTTGTTTTGCTAGGTCTGTTCATGTCTGTCATTCATCGCACAACGTTAGAGTACATAGTGCATTTATCAGCTGCATAAAGTAGCGACTCGTCTTAAAACACAAATTTACTGTCCACAGATTGAACAGAAATATTCCATTGCTCCCAGCAAGGTCAAAAACTTGTATAAGAAGTCACGGAAAGGGTAAGTTTGCTGACGTGAAAAAAAAATATAGCATAATTACAAGAAAACGTTGACATGAATCAGAAGCTAGTTTGATTATTTACAAGAAAATGTTTGTTTGTGTGAATCAGGTTTATAAGTAGAAAGTAAGTTCGTATTTCGCTCTCATTAAACATCAGAAAGCGAGTACTGCAATGTTATATCGAGCCTGTTCTGTTGTATGGTAGTGAATCTTGAAATGTCAGCAAAGTAAGAACGTTTTGAGGCAGATGAGGTGTGGTTCCTGAGAAGAATGTTGCGAATATCTTGAACAACCTGAAAAACTAAGAGTGATTGCCTGGAAATGGCTAATGAAAGTAGAACATTATATACAACAATGAGAAGGAGACAAAAGTTCTGTGGTCATGTAATGAAAAAAGAAGCGCTGGAAAATGTCATGACAACATGAGAGATCACTGGTAGAAGAGGTAGAGGTAGACCAAGGAAAATAATTGTAGATGGCTTAAGACAGTGGCACGGGGGAATATCGTCAGTGGAATTGATCCAGAACATCAAAGGTCGAGATCCATGAAGATGTATGAACTCCTACGCTAGCTAGCAAGGCACTTAATGATGTTTAAGTAGCTGGTATGCTAAAAACTGGAATAAACGTTGCTGATAGTGTGATTTCAAACCGATTTCCTTAGTGAATTTAAAAAAAAAAATGAAAGCAATAATACTTTGTAAAATGTTATCAAACAATGTGGGACCAAAGAATACATAGCACAGTTTATCGTCTGGATATTTTGCAGTATTTTCTTCTGTGCTTGACTCCTGGAGTGTCTCGCGGCGTCAAGAGAGGAAAAGATCTATCTGTTCGCTTTGTATAAAGTACTTTTCGGTGTCTGATTTTTCAGCGGTCCATATTTGCGTGGTCGACCTCTGGTTCTGTTACCGCTGTATCTCTATAACATCGCTCTCTCTGGTGCCCTGTCTGATCTACCAACTATGGATCCCTAAAATATGTATAGTTATTATATTAGCCATCTCTCTCGACAGTTTGAACCTACAATTATGGAATACAGATACAAATGATCAAAGACCATTGGAGCGACACAATAAGTAATAATATTATAATAAATTAATAATAATATTTACTTTTTAATGTTTGCTATATAATTCCTAACATTAATAAGATGGGTTTATTTTTTTTTTTTTTTCCTTTTCAGAATACTGGTCAAATTGGATGACAACATTATCCGCCATTACTCTCACGAGGCCACGTTTATCATTGAAATTAATCTACTGAAAGAGAGTGGACATTATGAAATTATACTCATTGAAATTGATGCCACTTCGTCCTAGCGCGGTGATTCATTCTTCGTTTTATCGGCTCCATATTTTGGACTCTGATTTTCAAAACCGGAATATAAATATTTGTGGATGAGCATGAATAGCCAGAAGAGCTTCAAGCGAGGCCTTATGTGGCAGGTCTAAACCGCCTTCGGGGTTAAGACAGGAGAAATAATCAGCTTCTAAACAAACATTCAGTGGTAACTTTACATGGCTGCTGCATCGGGGGACTGAGCACGTATGGGAATGTCAAATGGGCAATGATGTAGTGAGTAATAGCATATCATAACCCCAAGTGGTTTCATTTCACGGCATTGGGAAACTGAGGCAAGAGACAGAGCACGTATTGCAATGTATCGAGTGCAGTGATGTCAGTTCCCGAATCATCTGACTCTTCTCAAACTACCATTAAAACAATCGTAGATGGGGGAAAACCCCAGAGGTTTTCTCCCCAAAAGTTCGATATATGCTTCATTACTTTGTCAACGTGATTCGCAAACTGGTGTAAACAAGGCTTGATCTAATGAATTATTAGAGATGAATTATGAGAATACCCAGGGGTGGGGGTGGGGGGGGGGATAAAGATGTCTTGAAAGAAAATGATTCACCAAGACAACTGACTGCCCACATCGGAAAAGACTATATACATTCTTTGGTCGTGTGATACGGAGAAAACTGGTGTACATCGTGACAGTAGGAAAGTCGGAGAGAAGGAGAGGCAGAGGGAGACTGAGATGCTGGACAGTTTGACATCATGGCTTGAAGGATCATCGGTGTCAGAGTTGACTGAAATTACACGAGACAGAAGGTTGTGGATAAAAATGAATACCAACGCCACACGGCAAAGACTATGGAAGATTATCTGTGTCATAGTTGAGTGAAAGTTCACGAAACAGAAGGTTGTGGATAGACATGACTACCAATGCCACACGACATTGACTTTAAGAAGAAGTTCGTCTCGATATGTATAGGCGAAGATTCAACCTCACAGCATTCCGGACAAACCCATATTAGCTCCGTCTCCCTCCTCAAGATCCAATAAAGATTTTCTGTACTGACGGTACCTTTGGTCATCTGTTAACTACTCGTCTTGCCTCCCCCTAACCATTCCTCGTGATAACAATGAGGATGATAATGGTGAGAAGGATAAAACATGCTGTGGTTTTAGCGATTAGTTTGTGCTTCATCATATACAACAGCTGAGTTGTTGAACTGTTTTTGGCAAACTGTCATGTAGACAATTGTGAAAAAAAGAAGAATTTCACCCAAAAAGACTTCTGCTGCTTTCGACCTTTAACGGGCGACTGGCACGCTAGGATGTGCAGCGATATCTGTGCCTTGTGACCCCACACATCGATTTCACCACAAATATAATTTATCGCCTTTCACGACATGCTTATTAGGAACAGTGTGTCTATTCCTTTTAAAGCCCAGAATGAAACGCCGAGAACGAAGGGTTCCATCTTTTTACACAAAGTAATCTGAACTATACATGCTGGTCATCTTCGCGTCTCAATGTCGGGCGTTTTTGTTTTTTAAACCCCACCCTGGCTGTTGCCGAGGGCCCTAAAAAAGCACAATCTATGGGTTTATCGGGGTTTCTGAGACCTTTATCCCGGGTTATCCTCATCCGATTAGTGGCACTTTGTGTCACCTGATGTGTATCGCTCTGTGTGATGTCCTGGATGGTAAAAAGTCAGTCAGTCGGTCGGTCAGTCAGTCAGTCAGTCAGTCAGTCAGTCAGTCAGTCAGTCAGTCAGTCAGTCAGTCAGTCAGTCAGTCAGTCAGTCACTACACATGCTAACAAAATTAGCACGAGTTCTATAAGGACCACGAGCTCTGTGGATGTCGATGCAAACGCTTCGTAATGCCGAAATGCCGGGTTCGATCCCGGCTACGGGCCATGCGCCTTGCGTTGGTTTCGACAGTGGTATCAAGAAAGCCGACCGTCCAGAGGCAATGGCAAACTACTAGACGTAAATTTGCCTAGAAAACCCACACAACAGCCAGGGGCTGTTGGGGTTGGTTCTGCAACGCCCTGTAAAGGATACGCAAGTAACCTTCTTCTATAAAGACCACGAGTCCAAGCTACTTTCTCCTAATGTATTCCAAGTTGAAGTCTGCAGGTCTATGGCATTGTTACCATGGAAGAAACAAAGGGCAGCTACCAGACTTTCAGATCACCAGAATATTAGAATTTTAAATAAGCTAACGCATTCCAAATGCGCCTGCTCGCGCATATATCTTTACATTTATGTGTGTGTGTGTGTGTGTGTGTGTGTGTGTGTGTTTGTGTGTTTGTGTGTGTGTGTGTGTGTGTGTGTGTGTGTGTACACGCTCTGTGTTTGTGCTTGAGTGTGCGCACGCATGTGAATGTTTCACTGTATTCATTTTTGTTTTCATTGTAATGTAACATTAACTTAGATTTCGTAGATAAAAATAAGATGTGAACTTCAGACAGCATTATAGTGTTAGACTGATGGTTAGCTGTTGTCCTTTTCTCGCTGCTACCCACAAGTTTGCCGCTTTGGCGACCTGAAGAGGTGCTTCTTGGATGTAGCTCCAATGGGTCAAAATCTAGAACCCTTAGAGAGTGTAATCATTTTTAACTGTTTTTTTTTTTTTTTTAGACATCATCTTCATCCCACTTGGGACATGACCATAAGTGCTCTGATCGCACCCTGAGTATGTCTTCAAGTGTTTTTAGGCTAACAATTCCCATTCTGTTCTTGTTGATGCAACAACAGATGATTCCGGCATGGTTTTCAGTCTTGTAGCTCTAGTTGGTACAGCCAGGGCGTGTAGTCTGTTCAGGGAAAACTCATTTTCCACGAAATTGAAAGCATCACAGCATTTTGTCTTTCGTGTGGCATTGATGATGTCTCTCCTGCCCCCATATATATATATATATATATATATATATATATATATATATATATATATATATATATATATATATATATATAAGCTGCATTAGCTTTCAACAAAACCAATCGTTCCATGATGTCAGCATTAAGGCCGTGTATGCAGAAGCGGGTGTAAGGTAACTACTATTCTAATTCGGCCCGACCGCAAATATTCGGCCGAATACCGAATAGTCAACAGGTCCACTATTCGGCCCCGAAGCGAATACGAAGCGAATATTCGGTACAGCCCTAATATATATTGCCGTTTCTGTGAATGTAAAACCCAGATATACCAAGAGGTTCTGAGAAGGTAAATATATAGATATTAAAGTATTGTATTTATTACAAGAATAATGGTGTGACACTGGAATCAAGGGCCAACCATTCACAGGTAATGACAAACTACTTAACGTAGAATTTGCCTATAACAACCACTACAGCCCAATAATGCTGGGTTTGATTCTCCATCTTGCAAAGGATACTAAACTATCAGGGTAAAACATGTTTGGCAAGGGATTGGCTGCCTCAGGAAAATCCATCCAGTAAGGATGCCTACAAATATTCTTCTTTTGTTCATTCTCCATTCAAATGAGAAGGCCATGTGCCTTATCATGAAATCTGTAGTGCGACGCATGTCCTCCCACTGTTCCATGCAGTTCAGCTTCCTTGGGAATGCCAACCAGCCAAACCTGAGATGTCACTGCTGTATATCAAGAACATGTCTGTAGCACATTTTCAGTATCCCGTGGTGCCTTTCCACATGGGCAAAGTTCGGAGTCCCTAGTCTTGATTCTTTTAAACACATCGTGTCTCTTTAAGGTCTTTCTTTCTTTCTTTCTTTCTTTCTTTCTTTCTTTCTTTCTTTCTTTCTTTCTTTCTTTCTTTCTTTCTTTCTTTCTTTCTTTCTTTCTTTCTTTCTTTCTTTCTTTCTTTCTTTTCTTTCTTTTCTTTCTTTTCTTTCTTTTCTTCCTTCCTTCCTTCCTTCCTTCCTTCCTTCCTTCCTTCCTTCCTTCCTTCCTTCCTTCCTTCCTTCCTTCCTTCCTTCCTTCCTTCCTTCCTTCCTTCCTTCCTTCCTTCCTTCCTTCCTTCCTTCCTTCCTTCCTTCCTTCCTTTTTTTCTTTCTTTCTTCTTTTTCTTCTTCTTCTTTTCTTTTTCTCTTCCTCTTCCTCCTTCTCCTCTTCCTCCTCTTTCTCTTGCAACTACTACTGCTGCTGCTGTTGATGTTGTTACTGCTGCTGTTGCTGCTACTAATACTACTGCTGCTGCTACTAGTAATACTTTTGCTGCTGCTATTGTTACTGCTGCTGCTACTAATACTACTGGTGCTGCTGCTACTAATACTACTGCTGCTGCTACTACTACTACTGACGCTGCTGTTGATTCTTCTGCTGCCAGTACTACTAATCTCCCTCCCTTCTCACTTTTCTTGTTTTTTTTTTTTTTTTTTGCTATTTATTTGTTACTGGTATTATTTTTGTTCGTCTTTGTAAAACTCCCATTTTTTGTGACCAGTGTTTCTTTTACATTTTAATTGTCAGGGTAATGTTTGCTGTAACTTTTACTTTGCTGGTCAAAATTATATTAAATCTTACTTTACCTTTCCGTGCACTTCTGCTTTAGGGTAGGAGGGCGTGGAAGCAGTTGATGGACAGAAAATAAACTCAACTTTTAAAATGACACTACAGACTTTGCAAAGGTGTCGCCGAATGTATAACATCCACTCTTACAATATACTTGTTTAATGATGTCTTACATTCCATATTTATATTTTGCCTATGCTTTAACATTTCAGTGTCAAGCAAGTTTTATGTCCTGTTGTTACTTTTTTTTTTTTTTTTTTTTGCAAGAGGCGAGGTCCCGAGTACACTTTATCACAAACATCAGAAAAAGACGCTTGTCATTTTAAACTAGCGGTTCTCGAACTGCTGGTTTGCGACCTTTTGGTGGTGGTGGGGGGGGGGGGGGGGGGTGTCGAAAGACCCTTTTACTGGGGTCGCTTAAGACCATCAGAAAACACATATTGTTTGAAGTTATGAAGGAAAATAATTGTTTGGGGGGGGGGAGGGGGGGGGATCGCCACGAAATACGGGAAGTGTATTAAAGGGTCGCGGCATTAGCAAGGTTAAGAGCCACTGGTCGAGACTTTGTTATGATAACAGGGACACTGGAAAATGCTGTGACTGTTATAAATGTTTGTAGAAGCGAGACGGAGAAAGATAACTCCGGAAGATTCTTGACAGTTAGTTGTCGGTGCCATGGAAGTGGGTCAGCACACGGCTAATTCTGTTTTAGATCCCAGGTTTTCTCGTGTGGGTTCCGGGGTCCTATTATAGGAAAAACAAGAAGAGACCCACTGCCTACCCAAAAGCATGTCGTAAGAGTCGACTAGTTGGAAGCTTCCTTCAAAGTCAGAGTGCATCTGTCGGAGAGACAAGGAACTAACAGTCTGCACACAAATGAGTCAGATCTGTCAAACGGATACATATGCAACACTCCGGGTTTGAAACCGGACTGCAGTATAGAAGTGGACTTACAAACAGAACTTTCTGGAGTTTACAGCCGGTGAACGCGAAGAAGAAGAAGAAGATCCCAGGTCGTGGAGAGGCACGATCACCTATCACTGTCAATGCACTTGATAAGGATGAATCTAAGAAATTGTCATTTGAACTAACACTTGTTTGGGTATGGGACGAAATTCTAAGAGTAACAGCTAGATTGATAACAAGGAGTTCATAAAAATATGTCATTTAAAAAAACATACGCTTGATACTGAAGGATGATGATAATGTAGTTAGACGATAATGATGACGACGACGATGATGATGATGACGACGACCATGATGAGGATAATGATGATGATTCTTAAATAAGAAATGGGACAGAATTCTATGAGTAACAGCTAGATTGATGACAAGGAGTTTATAAAAATATGTCATTAAAAAAACTCAAGCTTGATGTGAAGGATGATGATGACAACGATGATGATGACGATGATGACGACGATGATGATCATGATGATGACGACGATGATGATCATGATGATGACGACGATGATTACGGACAATTATGATAATGATGATGAAGACGGCGACGACGGCGATAATGATGACGAGGACAATGATGATGGTGATGCTAATGACGATGATGATGATGACGACGATGATGAGGTGGCTGATGATGATTCTTTAATCAGAAATGGGACATAATTCTAAGAGAAACAACTAGATTATTAAGGAGTTTATAAAAATATGTCATTTAAAATAAACACACGCTTGATACTGAAGGAATTAACTATTTTGCCATGACTTATCACATATGCCAAGACAGCTTTTTGCTTAAACCTTTTTACTAACTAGACAAAGAGTCTAGTAAAAAGAGGCAAACCTTTTTACTAACTATGCAGTCAAGTAAAAAGAGGCAAACCTTTTTACTAACTATGCAGTCAAGTAAAAAGAGGCAAACCTTTTTACTAACTATGCAGTCAAGTAAAAAGAGGCAAACCTTTTTACTAACTATGCAGTCAAGTAAAAAGAGGCAAACCTTTTTACTAACTAGACAGAGTCTAGTTAAAAGAGGCAAACCTTTTTACTAACTGGACAGACAGTCTAGTAAGAAGAGGCAAACCTGTCTACTTACTAGACATAGTCTCGTAAAAACAGGCAAACCTTTTTACTTACTAGACAGACAGTTTGGCTCTACATTCCAAGATTTTATCTTTACTTATATTTATATTCGTGTTCTGTGTTTTTGTGAATATTTGTATATACACGGATATGTCTTTGGAGATCATAGTATGGTAAGAGGTAAACATTTACAGGGTTTGATTGGCACTTATACAAATTAGTTGCGCTGCCACACAGAAATCACATCATCTAGCTTGTCAAATATCAAATTCACCACTAAGTGGTGCAGAGCCGGCCAGTCTATCCGCCTGCTCATTCCCCAAGGGATGCTAACTACCCAGGACCTTTAAAGTGATGCTTGTCAACCTCCACGGAGCATGCCTGTCCCCCACCTTTCTCAACATGCAGTGTGAGTCAGTTAGAATCACGACATGCGAGTACAGCTCATTAGTTATGTGCAGGAAGTGCAACTATTTCTAAAGGCCCCCTAGACTTAATTAGAAAGCCGGCTTTTCTAGGAGAGGCAGGGCCGCAAAAACAACTTATCGCGAACATCAAAGGGAGACAGTCATCAATTTGTGGCCACGTTATGATGAGGGGGAAACTGTAATATGTTGTGGCTACTATAAGGATTTGTGGAAAGTGAGACAGAGAAAAACACTACCAGACGATTCTTGACAGCGTTTTGTCATAACGTGTAGAGTTATCAACACTTGAGCTGGTGAATACTGTGGGAGATGGCAGGGTTGTGTACAGGCATGACTGCCAACGCCAGATAGTTGATCATGACAGTACTACTTCTATACGTGCCAATCAGTAACTGAATATATTTTCCATTCTTACGGGTTTCAACCGACACGTCTGTGAAACATATATCTATATTCTATTTACGTAAGGGAAACAACTTAAGAGCTTTTTTTTTTTTTTTTCATTTTTTGGACACGTCTTTTTTATGTCAGAAACTGTGTATTTAATAAATTGAATTTTCAAATAAAGAATACTGGTTAGAATACTGGCTTTCATCGTTAATTTGCCGGGTTTAAATCCCAATTTGGCTTTATTCTGTATTTCATAATACTACAAAAGTGTATTTGATTTACCAGTAAATGAGCAGCAGCTTTGGCCAAATGTCTGAACGCGGTTTCTGGGACCTCTCCACGGCGATCCTCATCCATATGGTGGCACTTTGTGTCATCGGGTGTTTATCGCTTGTGTGATGTCCTGGTGGGGTAGAAAGTCAGTCAGTCAGCGAGGTGGCTCATGTTGACCCTAGTTACTACTATACGTCTTTTTCAGGACGTAATTTTTTGTTATTTGAAGCCCCACTCTGGCTTTTGTCAGGGGCCGCAATATAGGCAGGCCATCAATATGGCCAATTGTCTGAACGCGGTTTCTGGGACCTCTCCACGGTGATCCTCATCCGCATGGTGGCACATCGT
This sequence comes from Candidula unifasciata, assembly GCA_905116865.2. NCBI lineage: Eukaryota > Metazoa > Mollusca > Gastropoda > Stylommatophora > Geomitridae > Candidula > Candidula unifasciata. The sequence continues at coordinate 28,222 of CAJHNH020008466.1, forward strand.
GTCATCGGGTGTTTATCGCTTGTGTGATGTCCTAGTGGGGTAAAAAGTCAGTCAGTCAGTCAGTTGACCCTAGATCCTATATATTCCTCTCCCGTCCTTTTTAGGATGAAATTTGTCTTTATTTGAAGCTCTACTCTGGCTTTTGCCAGGGCCGCAATATAGCCTGGCCATAAAAATGGCCAATTGTCTGAACGCGGTTTCTGGGACCTCACCCACATGATGGCACATCGTGTCATCGGGTGTTTGTCGCTTGTGTGATGTCCTGGTGGGGTAGAAAGTCAGTCAGACCCTAGACCAGCATCTTTCAGTTAAAGTCGTCCCCATGTGGGATGCAATTTTTTTTGTTTGAAGCCCCACTCTGGCTTCTGCCGGGGGCCCTGAATATAGCCGGGGAATAGATATGGCCGTACTACCTATGTACCAGTCCTGACCTATGGGCAATGACAACAGCTCACAGAATCCAGCTTCAGGCCTCAGAAATGAGATATCTGAGAAAGGTGGTCCAAGTGACAAGAAGGGACAAAGTCCGCAGTCAGACAATACGTCAATCAGTTCTCGTTATGCCTAGTGGCACATGAGGCTTCAGAGAGGACTTTCCATGCTTTCCTCTCCTGTGCAATCTTCAGTGCAGTTTTCCATGTCAAAGATGCCGCACTCAGGTCACTTTCCATCGTTCGTCTCCGTGTTGTTTTTGGACGCCCCTGTTTTTTCTTTCCCTCTGGTGTCCATGTGAGAGCTGTCTTGGCAGGTATATCGGAATTCATTCTCATAACGTGGCCAAGCCATTTCCATCTTCTCTTGGTAATCATACTGTCTAAAGTTTCTTGGTTTGTAGCTTGAAGTAGTTTAGTGTTTGAGATTGTATCTGGCCAGAAAATTTTGATAATTCTACGTAGACATGTGTGGTGGAAGGTGGACAGCTTGTGTACATCCTTTTTGGCCATTCTCCAGCATTCCGCTCCATAAAGAAGAACTGCCAAAATGATGCTCTTGTAGAGTCGGAGTTTCGTTCCTCTACAGTAATTGTTGGATTTCCAGATTTGCCTCATCCTTCCAAAAGCAGCTCTAGCTTTGTTCAGACGTGACTGTATGTCTTCCTCTGTCCCTCCCAGTAGGGACACCACATTGCCAAGATATGTGAAATGTTCTACATTTTCAAGTGATTGGTTATTTATGGTCATTGGTTGTTGGTTTGGACTGTTTGTCATGATCTTAGTTTTCTTTGTATTTATTCTCAATCCCACCATTTCTGCTGTGCAGTTTAGTGTGTTACTTTTCTCTTGTATATGTTCATGTTTATGTGATAGGATTGCTATATCATCTGCAAAATCAAGATCGTCAAGGATGGTGAATGGAGTCCATCGTATGCCTCTTAATGTCCTGTCTACTGTGTTCTTTAGTATCCAATCAATCACAAGTTGAAGAGAAGAGATGAAATAACACATTCCTGTCTTACACCCGTCTTTACTGGGAAAGATGTATTGTAATTTTTTATACTGCAGGAAAAGTCTTTATAGAAGAGAGCAATTATGTTGACTATTTTTTCTGGAATTCCAAAATGTCGTAAAATTTTCCACAGACCGTTTCTATGGACGCTGTCAAAAGCTTTCTCAAAGTCCACAAAATTAATATATATACTTCTCTACCATTCGTTGCATTGTTCTAAAATGTTACATATGGCGAAGATGTGCTCAGTTGTTCCTCTGCCCTTTCTGAATCCTGCTTGTTCCACTCGTAGGGATTTATCTACTCCTTTTTCAAGCCGAATTATGATGACAATACGTCAAGATCTTGATATAGGTCTAAAATCCTTAATATATAGTCAATACCTATTTTCCATCAGATATTTTGCATTACTGTGGCCTTCACACACGTAAATACGGTACTCTCTATTGCCATTATCTGTTGTTTTGCATGGGGTAGGCTGTAACGGAAAATGAAAACAAGGGTCTTAGCTTGAACAGCAGAAAAACGAAGTAATGGTAATTACAATAAGAAGAACTTCACAGGGGAGCATGCACAACAGGAGCCTACCTATCATCAGTAGAAAGATCGCTAGTCGCTCGACGATTGTTTCAGCCTATTACTTTCTAGACAATCTCAAAAGGTGGGCCCGACCAGGTTCATGACGCGAGGCCTCGATCTTTTCCTACTGCACTTTATCGGACGTTCGTACATGGACAAGACGAAATGGTGACTTTGCTACAGGTAATGTGAGATTTGGTGTTCCATATTTTGTCGCTGTGGTAGGCGGCTAGCCTAAATTCACGAACAGAGTGACAAGCTTACGGTTAATTCATCAGAGAGGTGTTAGACTTTGACAATTGGCAGTGAAACACTGGCAGACATTTATCGGACACTTTGGCTTTAAGGGATGAAAAGCTCTTCTCCCACTAGCGGCTCAAACCAGTCTACCAAGGCCCGTCCCCACAACGTTCTGTTGCGTCCAACGCCAGCAACGAGAAGTGGCCATAATAATTGACCATCAAGTTGGAACATTTGAAAACATTAAAAAAGGCGTTCGACAGGGATGTGTAGTATCACCCGATTTATTCATTTTGTACAGTAAAATAATAATTAGATTTATACATGGTATGTCAGGAATAGCGGTTGGTGTGCATATTGTTAACATACAGCGATATGCTGACGATATAGTGTTGATTGCCGAAAATGAAAAACAGCTGCAAGAAATTATCCTTATTTTTGTTACGGAAAGTGAAAACAAGGGTCATATCGGTGTGCGAAGGTTGGATGACTGGAGGTCGACCAATCAGAAGTGAGCTAGTGTGTAACATGGGAAGATTATCGTGAAACTAACCCAATTTTCGTTGTTTTAATAATAAATTTTCCGGTTCTGTCGTAATATCCTACCCACAGATGACGTCAGAGGACAGTCCAACATTTTCGAGGATGTTAAGACTAGGTTTCCCGGCTTTCTGATGCTTTTAAAGACCCGAAAACAACTAGAACTTGCCCTAATCCCAACCCACCTGCGTCCCACGAGAGAGTGCAGCCTAGGTCCCACGACTGCATGCAGCCTACCACCCTCTAAATGTTAGGCTCTCCGTGACCTGCGGATTTCCCTTGTTTTGCGTAGGATATTAAGGAAGCACCGAATTTTCTTGTACATTTTGTCAATTTTTTTTAACCCGAGCTGTATAGAGGAATATTCAGAATAATTTCTGTGATTTTACAAAACACATCTTTATTATTTCTTTTACTAAAAATTAAATGACAATTAAAAGTGAGTTGCGTCCCTTTACAGGACGGTGCAGAACCAACCCCAGTATTTTTGGCTGTTGTGGTTTTTCTAGGCAAATTTACGTCCAGTAGTTTGCCATTGCCTGCTGGACGGTCGGCTTCTCGATACCACTGTCGAAACCAACGCAAGGCCTGCAACTGGGATCGAACCTGGCACCCCGGCATTACAAAGCGTGTTCGCAGCGCGTAAGCCACAGATGCCTACTAAATGACTGACTTTCTACTCCACCAGGACATCACACAAGCGATAAACACCCGATGACACAAAGTGCCACCATGTGGATGAGGATCGCCGTGGAGAGGTCCCAGAAACCGCGTTCAGACATTTGGCCATATTTATGGCCTGCCTATATTGCGGCCCCCGGCAAAAGCCAGGGTGGGGCTTCAAGTAAAAAATTTCATCCTGAAAAAGACAATAGAGAATGATGACGCCGACTAAATGCCGGATATCATGCATGTAAACTTGAGCATGTAAACGTGAGCGACGCCTATACTTAACTATATGCGTTTTCAATGACGGTTACTGAAAGACACTACTTGCTTCTATTAGACAAAAAAAAATTATTTATGGCACCAATTTTTTTTTAAAATGTTTATGGTAGAGACTCGATAGAGAGATAGACAAGAGTACAGAGGGCAAATGACGTCACCTACCAGATAGCCCCCATTGTCTCCCTTGCATCAAAACAGCAAAAGATTAATAGCATCTTTATCCGTACTTTGTTATTAGTTCAAACATAGAACATAAAATAACTACATGTGAACAGCGCTGTCTGAGTAATGTCACTAACACCATAAAAACAGATAGGATTACAAAAACCAGCATCAGAGAGAAAGCTGAAATAAGACCATGTCTGGATTATATTTACAGAAAAAGAATGAAATGGTCCTCCTGCCATCTGGTGAGAGTGCGGCTAGGCCATCGGTCATCTGGTGAGAGTAACATTCAGTTTCGTCCTTTTTAGGAGGAAATTTTTTTGTTATTTGAAGCCCCACCCTGGCTTTTGCCAGTGGCCGCAATATAGGCAGGCCATAAATATGGCCAAATGTCTGAACGCGGTTTCTGGGACCTCTCCACGGCGATCCTCATCCACATGGTGGCACTTTGTGTCATCGGGTGTTTATCGCTTGTGTGATGTCCTGGTGGGGTAGAAAGTCAGTCAGTCATCTGGTGAGAGTGCGGCTAGGCCATCAGTCATCTAGTAAGAGTGCGGCTAGGCCATCAGCCATCTGGTGAGAGTGCGGCTAGGCCATCAGCCATCTGGTGAGAGTGCGGCAAGGCCATCTGCCATCTGGTGAGAGTGTGGCCAGGTCATCAGCCATCTGGTGAGAGTGCGGCTAGGCCATCAGCCATCTGGTAAGAGTGCGGCTAGGCCATCGGTCATCTGGTGAGAGTGCGGCTAGGCCATCAGTCATCTGGTAAGAGTGCGGCTAGGCCATCAGCCATCTGGTGAGAGTGCGGCTAGGCCATCAGCCATCTGGTGAGAGTGAAGCTAGGCCATCGGTCATCTGGTAAGAGTGCGGCCAGGCCATCGGTCATCTGGTGAGAGTGCGGCTAGGCCATCGGTCATCTGGTGAGAGTACGGCTAGGCCATCGGCCATCATTTGAAAGTGCGACCAGGCCATCGGTCATCTGGTGAGAGTGCGGCTAGGCCATCGGTCATCTCGTGAGAGTGCGGCTAGGCCATCGGTCATCTCGTGAGAGTGCGGCCAGGCCATCTGCCATCTGGTGAGAGTGCGGCTAGGCCATCAGCTATCTGGTGAGAGTGCGGCTAGGCTAACTGCCATCTGGTGAGAGTGCGGCCAGGCCATCGGTCATCTGGTGAGAGTGCAGCTAGGCCATCGGCCATCTCGTGAGAGTGCGGCCAGGCCATCGGTCATCTGGTGAGAGTGCGGCTAGGCCATCGGCCATCTGCAAATGAGAGAGGTAATTTGCTCGAATGTGCCAGATGTGATAGTTAGCTGGGAAGAATGAGAGCGACAAATAGCTTGAGAGAGGTGGCTTCCCTAAGCTGGTACTTCTGGTGGGTTGAGGTCCCGTAGTCTAAAATAAGACTGAGAGGCATTGTTAACATACATGTGTTTTGGGGGGGGGGGTAGGGTGGCGTAAGAGAGACTGGAATCTCCCAGTGCTGGTCCCCTTTGGTGCAATGCCCTCAGCTATCTGCTTCAGAGCGTCGGATTGCCTTTGGTGGGTCCCGTTGTCTTCTTCCTCCTGAAAATATACTAATTTAAGATTGTTGTTACATCTTTGCCATTTACTCTGTTATTCGCCAGTGGGCAGAGACAGTGGAAGTACAATAGGTTTAGAGTACTGGAATGCTTCAGAGGACTTAAAAAAAGGTCGGGAGAGTGAGAGGGAGGGATAGCATGTTCTGACAGGTGTCCCTGGTACTCGCAGGATCTGTTCACACAGGGTTGCGCAGCTGCTGTTTTTGGGTTGAGGGGTGGCTCTCAGATCGCTTTCCCTGTTCTCGATATGAACTGCTTGACATGTCGCTGGGTCTGGTCCTCGATGCCCACACTGAGGCAGTTTTCGGCAGTCATTGGTTCGTCTCTTGCTCTAAAGTGCAGTACGAGCTCTTGTCTTTCTAGGTCGAAGGTTTTACAGTTCAGCAGGAAGTGTTTCATAGAGTTGCTGGCCCTGCATTCCTGACACACAGGCGTGCGTAATCGGTCGGGCCAGCACCCTAGTCGCATTTTCCACAGGTTCCGGATGACAGGGATTTTCGTCGGCGCTTGCACTTGGCTCTTGAGACTGGGCTTTTAAAGTAATTCGTAGGCGACTCTGCCTTTATCGCTGGTCGACCACTGCTTGGACCATTTTGCCCAGTCCCGTGAACACAGTGTAAAGTTTGCTGGTGCCTCTTTTGCTGCTCTGTCTGCTGCTTCGTTGCCTTCGATAATGATATGAGTTGGGATCCAGCCAATGTTTACCTGGCATCCTAGGCTTCTGAGTCTGGTTGAAAAAGTCAAAATTTCCTCTTTCAGGTCTTGTCGGCTCACTTTCGAAGGGGCCATCACTTAGGGGCCCTAAATATATCCGGATCTTATATATGACCTAACGGCTAACCGGGGCTCCTGAGACCTCTCCACGGGTGAACCTCATATGCATGGTGGCGCTTTGTGTCACTAGGTGTTTATCGTGTGTGTGATGTGCGAGTGGGGTACAACTTACCTAGTTTGTGAATTTATTAAGGGGAGATTGGAACACCTCTGGATCTGTCAGGAGGGCTGTGACGATAATTCTCACAAATCACTAAAAAGGTAAATACCTGGATTTCTTTAAGCTATAAGGACGGAGAGAGTCGAGAGCATTGATGTAAATTCCGTGAGCAGATCTGTGATCGCTTTAGATTGCAACAGTTGCTAAGCTTCGCTTATCGGCACGGCACGAGGTGATGGTGATGATGAAAATGAGGAGTTCCCTGACTATATATATCTTTTCCACATGCAGGAGATTTCTTCTTCCGCTTTCGTTTTCGGCAACAACAAAGTTTTCGTTTCCTGCCTCAAAGAACAATATTGGTGGAATCCTTGCGTGCAAGGTACAAAGAAATTAAAGAAGATAGCATTTTACGTAATTTCCACATCTGTTTGCTTGTAACCCTTCTCGAAAAGATAAGATGATGATCAGCACCCATAAAACAGCAAGTAAATAATAAATTAAATAAAAACAAAAAAAGTCACTACTTCAGTGGCTTCCTTCTAATTACTAATTGTTTTCTGCCGTCTTTCTTACCTTCTAATCTTCACTCACTCTGTGTCTTAGTCAGTCCTTGGACATTCACATTAAATGGTTCTAGTAGTAACTTAGTAACTAGTATTCGTCCATAGGTATAATTAGTTATTATATGATATGCCACATGTATTAATCTAAACAGCAATATCCTGTTCAATAGGTGCTGACCGTGCAGTAACCTGGGACTTACTTCCGCGTCCCTTGAGCGCCCTAAATAAATTTATAAGGGTCTACCCGGCCTGCCTAGATAAGTAGATATCCTTAGAGAATTATAATTACAGAAGTTTCCATTTTAAGTATTTAAAATATAGTTATATTTTCTGCCACAGCACAATATATATATATATATTACAATATTAGTTTCATAATCTTTAGATGACAAAGCAAAACCAAACACAACATATTTTTGTCTGTTTTTTATTTCACTAAGCAATGTTGTATTCATTAGTTTTCCTTTCTTTTTGAACAGTCAGCTCTCAAAACCATTGTTGAAAGCAATGTAGTAGTCTCCTACCAAATCGCCTGCATCTGCAATCACTCCCGGCACCTCTAAACTACACACTGTGTTCTTAACGCCTATGCCATCTAAAGCTGAGGACCTACCGGCCCCTAGAAAATGTGTAAGGGGCTGAGCCTCATATGTCTCTCAATGTTTTCTTTTTGTCAGTGTTCCTTCTTTAACCCATTTGAGTTATAATTGGGATATATAGAGGTTTTTTTTTCTGTATTGATATTGAATATTTATGTTTTTAAATACCCGTCAAACAAAGAAGTTTTAAAGTGTAGAACACACAGTTTATAGCCTGGTATAATCCTATATCGGCTCTGTGGCTAAGTCGATGCGAACACTTCGTAATGCCGGGGAGCCAGGTTCGAACCCAACTGCGGGCCATACGCCTTGCGTTGGTTTCGACAGTGGTATCAGGGGCAGACTGTCCAGAAAGCAATGGCAAACTACTGGACGGACGTAAATTTGCCTAAAGAAACCACACAACAGCCAGGGGCTGTTGTGGTTGGTTCTGCAACGTCTTGTAAAGGATACGCAACTAACTTTATAATCCTTTACCCATGCATGATTTCTCTGTGACCCAGTGAGAAGGTTCATGAAAACAGAAATGGGCTAGACCGATGACATTGGCTAGAGTCTGTGAGGCAGTTGGGACTGACACGTATTAGTTTCATATTCGTGCCAGTGTACACAGGTGTGCAAGGGGATTAGCAAGCTGATTGGCTTGCAGGTAAAGCTATCATAGCTGACGGTCATGCCATTGGACCAGGCTGAATGTTTTACAAAAAATTAGACGTTAGCAGGAATCAGGTAATGACTGTGAATCTGCAACAGTGACCAGACTGCAAGGACATGTTAAAAGGGTTGTGGCCAGACAAGAGCACAATACAGGAAGGGAAAGAAGAATAAGAAACCGGCCCAGAACTGGTGTTTTGAGCCGCTACACGCTGCAGGATTTACTAAGGAGAGGATCTGAGCAGTTATGGACTACATAGTTTGATGTGCAGTGATCATAATCTGTCGACTAACTCACTATTTCACTGTACATCACTAGGTAACAGTTGATTAAAAGGAAGCCACATAAATGACTCCCTCTAACTGTAACACAAAATCTGCTACATTCAGAAATAACTTTCTGTTACTTTCAAATCCTGGTCACATTGTAAACAAGGATGATGCATTTTTAATTCTTTACACCTCAGAAAGAATGTTCAAATGTATCGAAGCCACCGCTTCAGTCTAGGCTTTTGCAGACAAAATGACATGGTTGTTAACTTGCGTTTACCCTGGGGAAACACTTGAGGATCTATTGATGTAGATGTCATGTGCCTCCATTAACCTCTGATCAGTTTCTCACTCCATTTGGTGACTCCAAGTGCTTGTAAGTCTGCTGGACGTTATACCTCCACTTGCATTCAGTTCTTTTGTGCTGTCTGCCTTTCTCTCCATTTGTAACCCTTTGAAAGTAAAGTTTATTCGTTCCCTGTCTCTATTTACCCCCACTGATGCAGTGTATCAAACCTTACATCAGTACTGTAATAAGTTGTTATTTAACCAGTTGATGAAATGTGTCATTTCTTCTCATTCTCTATTCTCCATATATTAGGAGTTTCAAAAACATGCTATTACAACATTTCTATGTTCTAATTTCAGAATGAGATTGCAAAACACAGACTGATTTGAGCGAGCTGTGATTCTAAAGTTTGGACATAATTACTAATAAAATCTGACTCATTAAAAGCAGACGCTACCTGATTTTTTTCGCCCTCAAAGGACATGTTTTTCCTCCATTGAGGACATAAAAATATACTGAATGCCCCAAAAGAAGTCAGATATTTACACTTATCAGATACTGATTGTAAGCCAGCACTTAATCTTTGGCAAGCTCCAATGCAAATGTACAACTGGCAACAGCTCATTGAAAAAAATTAAGTATGCTGGCTAAAGGTCAGCTACCAGTAGAGGACATGAATATTCATGTGGTAATCTCCGACCAGCATGGGCAGACATTGTTTGACTCTAGCAGATATATTCAAGCGCTGTTAGTCGAGGTCTATGATAATCTTGGCAACTTGATATTTTCTTCATGGGAATATTTCATTCAAAGAAACCAGAAACTTTTGATAGCCAAGGAAGATAAAAATGAACACAATAGAACTAGTGAAGATGCACAAATGAAACATGAATGTGACGTCAGTGATAACTTTGCGGATGTAACTGCTGAATTTGCATTTAGTAAAAATGAGATAGCTGCTATTCAGAATGGAAAGGGTGAGAAAAATGACATGTGGAAAGGAACAAGCAGGGAGAAAAACAATGTTGTTAACATTCTAAAAGGAGACGTAATGAACAATCAGAGTTGCAAGAAAACTGATATTGCACAAATTGAAACAGCTAAAATTCAGAAAGCAGAGAAATGCAACATAACTGATCTTGTACAAACCAGCAAAACATTTGGTGATAAAAAGAAAACAATGAACCAGATAAATGTTCAAGATATTCTTCATCGAAAATCTGAAAAGTCAGATTTGAAAAAAGAGATAAAGGACTTTGCATTTGGCAATAGTTCTGCGTCAGTTAACACATCAGTAAACTGCAAAAAGGCAACCATTGCCGGTGTTTCCTTAACTTCAGAAGAAGAAGAAGTTATCAGTTGCAACAAAGACCACATTAAATGTGTTAAAAACAAAATAAAAGCTGGAAGACAAAGCTTATTCAGTACACCAAATGTTTCCTTAACTTCAGAAGCTGCAGAAGTTATCAGTTGCAACAAAGACCACATTAAATGTGTTAAAAACAAAATAAAAGCTGGAAGACAAAGCTTATTCAGTACACCAAATGTGAAAGAGACTACACTTTCTGATGATCAGTTAAAATGGGAGATTTGCAGAGTTGAATACAAGAGTGACATTATGCTAAACAAGCATAGGCAGAGACATAAAACTGAATGCACAGACAGCACAAACCCTTTGCAGTGTCCCATGTGTAAGAAGATGTATCCAAACTGGAAATCGCTCACAATCCACAAACGAAAGCACAATGCCACCAAAGACCAGGTGTGTGAAACATGTGGGAAAGGATTTCGAACCAAACAGGAGTTAGTCAGACATGGGTTTGTCCACACAAATGCCAAATCATCCCCTTGTCATGTTTGTGGAAAGCTGTTTAAAAACAAAGCTTACGCACAAATGCATTCCAAACTTCATTCGGTGGAAAACCGTAAATATATCTGCACATTATGTGGGAAAAATTTTCTGCGAGGCCCAGATATTCAAAAGCATATGAGAATTCATACGGGGGAGAAGCCGTTTATTTGTTCGCATTGTGGTCGTTCATTCTGTGAGTCCAGCCACCTTATACGCCATGAGCGGCTCCACACCGGGAAGAAGCCATACAGATGTGATAAGTGTGACCTCACATTCACACACAAGGAAGTTTTGTTAAGACACTCTTTTACACATGTGAAATGCCTCCCGTTTTCCTGTGAGGTTTGTCATAAAGGATTCAAAACAAAGCGAGAATTAAACCACCATTGTGCAACACATGAAAAGTCAACTGATCCAAACAAGAAAGAAACTATGGTCGAATATTTAATCAGGTAACTGCAGTTCCAGCAGAAATTACGCAAAATATCCATCACTGTTTATTGTTGAAAAACTATCACAGACTGCAGTCTTCAGAAATCTAGTAGCACACACACGAATTAAATGCAGGAGGCAGCTGTCATAAGTGCTAACACAAACAGTCCGACCCTAAAAATTTAGTTCATCATCGATGGAAGCAGCAGTTACAACAGATCACTTGTTCATCATCATCCCCATGCTCATGCGTCTCCACAGATCACGATCCCTGGTTGCCTGGAACAGCTCTCCTGATGATATCCCTCCATGCCATCGTTTCAGCCCATCCAGCATCATCTCTCTCTTGGTCTGCCTCTACCCCTTTTTCCACTGATCTTTCCAGTTGTCACGATGTTCTCCAATGTCTCTTTTTTCATTATGTGGCCAAATAACAGTGTTTGTTTCTTTCGTATTGTTGTATATAGAGATCTACTTTCATTAGCTTCTTTCAAGCAATCGTTGTTAGTTACTGTGGCCGTCCAAGGTATTCGTAACATTTTTCTCAAAAACGGCATCTCTGTTGCTTCCAAATTTTTCCTAATTTGTTCATTGACATTCCAAGATTCGCTGTCATACAGCAGAACAGGTTCTATGTAACATTTTCAGTTCTTGTCGATCACTAGTTGCACTTGTGATTAATTTCTTAAGGCACTACCATTTCTGTGGCATGATTTGGTTGAGGGCCTTTGCTTCATTGGGGGTTAGAAAGGCAGAAGAAGAAAAAGACCACAAGGCAACCAAAAAGAGCGATGAAGAAATAATACACAGGAAGACCTGTAAACACCTGGAATGACGATCTGGAAAGAGAAGATCAGTCCGCAAAATGAATAGATCCTGCAATATCTCAGCAGTGAGTCTTACAGGTTGTGAATGAGGAAAGAGAAGTCCTGCAGCTTCATTACCACCAGTACTTTTATAGTTTCAAGACAATGCATTGTCTATTCAATACTGAGTTATTTAAATTTTGTAAAGCCTGAGCTGAATTGATTTAAGAACCAACATCACGTCACTTGGGACTTTCCTGTAAGTGCTATGTCCCTATCTTATACAGCCGCTGCAGAGCTCTAACTCACCTGGTACCGGTAACAGTCTGTTTGTAAGTCCCTCTTGCCTTTTCTCTGAGTGTTGAGTGTCCACCAAATCCCTTGGTCACTTCCCTTCTCTCCAGACCGTGATGATCTCTATGTACTTCTGCACTGTTAACTCTTTCTAAAAGAATATTGACCACATCTAGTTTGTTACGCATCACTTCACCATCCAGTGGTGCAGAGCCACCCAATCTGTTTGCATGTTCTGTTCCCAGTGCACCAGGAAAAATCACGATCCTACCGTGAAGGAAACTTGGAAACTTCTTTTTCTTCTGCCCCAGTGGAGAATAGACCCTCAGCCAACTCATGCCAAGTCGTTCTGTCCTTTGCTGTCGCATGCAGCTCTCCTCATGTCCTCCGCATCTTTTTAATTTCCCTCTCTAGCTCCCTTCTCCATCATGTATTATTTGGTCTTCCTTTATTTCTATGCCCCTGTGGTTCCATTGCAAAGACATTCTAGTTATATTGTTCCCAGTTTTCCTGAGCATGTATCCGATCCAACGCCGACATCCTTTCCTCACCTCTTGGTCCACTGGAACTTGTTGAGTTCTCTCCCAAAGGTCTGAACTTACAAACTGTGCAGTTATATTTGAAATATGGTCTGTCTTTCTATGTTCATTAATGCTGTCATAGTTTCAGCACACTTAATTAAGTGCCCATCATTGCCAAAGAAATTAGCACACTGCTTAAAATATAGCATTCTGCTAATACATACATTGAAAAACTGTGCAGGGTGGTCAGCATGGCTTCAGAGATGCTAGATAGTCAATACCCTTTGGATATTTCCTCCAGGGCAGGTGTATTGGGAAATTAACAGACAGACAGAGTGGTTGGTTCAGCAACACTTGATGCTGATAAGATAGATGTTTTCGGGTTCTTTAGAAGCATGTGAACAGGGCAGTGGGACTTATAGATCAACAGTCTAAAGAAAAAGGTATAGAAAGGTGTATTGGGAAATTAACAGACAGACAGAGTGGTTGGTTCAGCAACACTTGATGCTGATAAGATAGATGTTTTCGGGTTCTTTAGAAGCATGTGAACAGGGCAGTGGGACTTATAGATCAACAGTCTAAAGAAAAAGGTATAGAAAGGAGTGACCAGAGGATCTAGGTCAGTGTTTTTCCACACAGAAATGAATTTTGAATTAAAGCACTTGTTGTTTTAACATAAAGGGATCTGTTTTCTTGTAACATATGTTTCAGTTTGAAGATTGCTTGAGATACACATGTTAATGTGCTTTTTGTTTGAAATAAGTATTTTAGAATGAATTCATAACTGTAGCAGGCTCTGAAAGCATGCTGAGAAAGGTAATGATGGGGATGCTTCAGGAAGAGTGTCAAGCTTCACTGGGATGGTCATGGGTAGTGAGCATACTTTGGATCTTTTCTTCAGACCTAGGCCATACCGGCATGATGAGGAATGAAAAATCAGACAGATTGGCTGGATCAGCACCATTGGGTGGTGAATTGATACATGACAAGGCAAATGTGGTCGAGGCCCTTTAGGAACAAGCAGTGGAGTCAGGAAACAAGATTATTATGGCCTGGAGAGAATGATGCACCTGGGTGTAATCAGAGGGTCTGGCTGGGTAACTACACTCAGAGGAAAGACAAAACTGACATATAACCAGATTGTGATTGGTACTATTAGTATAGAAACTCTGTGCTGGTTGCTGAAGATGGGGATGGAGCGCATCTGGGAATGCTTGAGTGCTTTGATGTCAGTTCTTAACTCAACTCAACTCATTTTAGCATGAATGTTGCTAAAATAGAGATTCTTCTATGAATATAGCTACAATGAGACTTTTGGGCATGAATGTTGCTAGAAATTAGATTTCTCAGCATGAATGTTCTAGAAGAGTTGTCGCAGTATAAATGTTACTACCAATGAATTTGCTATATAGAGATTTTTGGGTATGTATTCTGCTATAAATAGATATCTTAGCATGCGTTGCTAAAAAAAAAACATCTCAACCTGAATGTTTCTAGAACTAGATATCATAAAAAATGTTCATAGAATATTGCTAAAAAATGATATCTAGACATGGTTGTTGCTAGAAATGGACATCTCAGCATGAATATTGTGAGCAGTAAAAAGCACATTTGTCTGTCAGCCTGTGTTCGAATCCTTAATGAAGTTAGTTAGTGTTTTTTCTTGAGGTTACGACGGCGCATAAGGCAGAGGTTATAGCTCTCCATGTCTGGCAGTTCCTTGCCACCTGTTTTAGTTCTTGGATGTTCATTAGGCCCATGGCTGAGTCTTCCATGATAATTATTCTATTCATAGTCTCTCTTGGTCTTCTGCATTTTCCTTTTAGAAATCTGACACTTGATGAGGAAGGGATGTGTTTAAAAGCCTGATCTGGATTTTTTAATCAGCCCACCCTCACTATGAATGTTGCTTGAAGTGGATACCTTGTTGTGAATATCTCTTTCCCAGTGTGGCTTCCATTTGCCCATTCTGGAGGATAAGGAACAGATCCACAATCCCTTAACAAGCTTGTCATAAAAGGTGGTGAATCCAGGGTTTGAGAGAAACTGACTCATACAGAGAGCTGACTGCCCACATCATAAAGAGATAATCTACATTCTTTGCTCATGGGATGAGAAGGATGAAAATGGAGTACCTAGTGACAGTAGGAAAAGACAGAAGTCATGAGCATAAGTAGATAGCAACAGACCATCGACATAAAGATTCTAGATCACAGCCTAAAACAAGTGCAAGAATCTAAATACTTGGGAAGTATCTTTACATTCAATGGTAAAATAGACAGAGAGTTCGAAGCAAGAATCCAACAAGCCAACAATGTCGCATACCAGCTTGCCCCAATTTTAAAACACCCTGCTGTCCCAGCTGAGATAAAAAGACAAATTATAAATACAATCTTTATACCGACATTAGGTTATCAATGTCAGACTTGGACATTAACAAAAGAACACGAGAGAAGACTAACCACCTGTGAAATGCGATGTTTGAGAATGGCTGCGAATAAAACCAGAAGAGATCGAGTGAGAAACGACGTGATTACAAGAACTATTGGAACCATACCCATCGTTAAATTTATTGAGAAGCAAAGAATGAAATGGTTTGGTCACCTAATGAGAATGGAACCAACGATGCCAGCATCAAGAGCATACAACATGAGAATCGAAACACCAAGAGGCAGGGGAAGACCAAGAAGAAGATGGATTGAATGAGTCACGGACAACTTGAGACTTCATAACATCACGGCATATGAAGCGACTGAGCGCGCCCTGGCTCGGTTGCCGATCATCTGATAGACTGCGACGCCTAGCGGCACAAGCAGATTTTGACAAAAGAAGAAAGAAAAAGAAGAAGTAGGAAAGCTGGCAGGAAGCAGAGGGAGGCCGAGAGAAAAGATGCTGACAGTTTGACTTTATGGCATTGAGGATCATCTGTGTTAAGAGTTGATTGGAAGTGTAGTATCTATTCTTTCCACACCCACCCAAGTTCAATCAGGTGTGCCTGTCGGAACATATATGATAGACAGAGTTTGTATGTCTATTGCGTTTAGCAGCATGGCCAGTGATGCAACACAGTGTAACAATCAAGTCATATGGAATTATGATTGTTTATTGTAAAAACACAATGTCAGTTTCAGTATGTTGATTACTTCATTTAAACAATAATATGAACACTACAGTATATGTTTCTATGACGTTCATTGCGCACTTTCAACATGTTGTTGGCTGATACCGAATGTTTTCCAAGTCTCTTCTAACCAAGCTTAACTTTCGGCCATACAGTAAACTGCTATGTTCACAAACTGCATTCCGTGTTTTGCGACTGCCTGGCTAGAGATGCCTGGTTCAAACTGCTTCCTCAACTCTCTCACTCACCCGCCCTAACATTCCCCTCCTTTTCTTGTTATCTCTTTATATATTTAAGCCCGGGCAATTTCTAACATTCCTGACATCCGCCCACCTATTCATCCTCATCCTCCTAGATTCTCGGTCACTTGTGCTATTTCATCTGACCGAAAGATTAATATGACCCTGTCGTCTGTATCTCATAGGGCGTTGTCCGGCCAGCGTTCCTCGTTATCTCATTTCCACTGCAAATGTCTGTGATCTGTCCTCGCTGCCATCCCTCACATGTTCATTCTCATCTTCTTAGATTATCTGGCATGTTTCTAGCGCTTCAGCTGGCTGGACTCGACTACCTCAGAGCGATGTGTGTTACCATGATTAATCTCACGGGGAATCCTGTCATATCTTAGTGCTGCTCCATCCTGTTCAGGCCTCCTGTTCACCCCTCCTGTTCACCCCTCCTATTCACCCCTCCTGTTCACCCCTCCTATCACCCTCCTATTTGGATAGGACGTGACTGTCAACACCACACAGCATGGACTTTGAGAAGAAGGCGCCACCGGGTGGACAAACAGAGCACGGCTCTTCTGATTTTGCAGCATGCTTTATTCCAGGTTCTTTATCAACATCCTACCCCCAGATGACGTCACAATACAGTCTAACATTTTAGACGGTGGTAAGACTGGGTTTCCCGGCTTTCTGATGCTTTTAACGACCCTAAAACATCTAGAACTGGCCCTAACCTCAACCCACCTACGTCCCACTAGAGAGTGCAGCCTAAATCCCACGACTGCATGCAGCCTATCTACCTCCCCCTGAAATATTAGACTGCCCCATGACCTGTGGATTTTCCCTGTTTGGGGTAGGAAATTAATAAGGCACCTTATTCCAAACATATTGGTGTTACTTTTCCCTTACGGAGCGCTTATGGAAGTTTCCCCGAGTGATTCTTAATTCATCATTCAACATTCTTTTGTGTCTCATTTCAATCATACAACTGTTTGCATAGTCGACCTCAGCTAAACTATTCTTCCTTTTTCCCCCTGGCTGTAAGCTTCTGAGGCATGTCCTGCTTGTTCATCCATTTGGACTTTGCGTGTACTTCCGTTTCGCTGGCTTATTTGTGTGCAGTTGTTTGTTCATTGCCGCTCGGGCAGATGCATTCCGACTTTGAAGGAAGCACCCCAGTTAGTGAACTCCTACGACATCCTTGCTGGGGGGGGGGGGGGCACTTGCAAACAAAGAACAATAATATCAGCAGATAAGGTGCAGACCTGATCAGGAGAACTCGCCATCTACTAATAAACGGTTCTTTTTATCAGACAGTTTCCTTATCTCAGACAGTCCCCTTATCTCAGAAAGTCACCATAATCTCAGTTAGTCCCCTTATCCCAGATAGTCACATAATCTCAGTTAGTCCTCTTATCTCAGATAGTCCCATAATCTCAGTTAGTCCCCTTATCCCAGATAGTCACATAATCTCAATTAGTCCCCTTTTCACAGATAATCCCCTTAAAATGCGCTGTTTCCGCAAGGTCACTAACTAACAACACAAGAATAGACAGGGTTACGAATACCTGCATTAGAGAGAAAGTTGCAATAAGACCATGCCTGAATTATATTGACAGGCAAAGAATGAAATGGTTTGGCCATCTAGTGAGAATGCAGCCACATCAGACTGCATATGAGACTTTTTACAGTAGAACATCTGGGAGGAAGACAAAGAAAGGACTGGATTATTGGTGTAGCTATAACTTGCAAAGGGGAGTGGCCGAGCGGATAGACGCTCGCCGCAGATGGGAAGGTCGTGAGTTCGCTCCCTAGCGGAACCGGAGTTTTTTCAAAAATGACTTTGGCTCCCAGGTCGACACAGCCTTGAGTGGGTACCGGGTGCAGTCCCGGGAAAGTAAAGGCGGCCGGCGTGATGCTGACCACATCACCCATCCTGTTCCGATTGGTCTTTTAAAAATATAGGTCTAGCCCTATATGCCCTATACGCCTAAAGGCGTGGAAAAGGGTCCTTTACTTTTTTTAAAACTTTTTATAAGCTGCAAAAAAGATGAACAAATCCTTCACTCAGGCCACCCGAGAAGCGCAAGACAAATACAGAATACCACGACACTGGGTTACAACCTGGTATCAGTGAGACGACAAAACCACGACACTGGGTTACAACCTGGTATCAGTGAGACGACAAAACCACGACACTGGGCTACAACCTGGTATCAGTGAGACGACAAAACCACGACACTGGGCTACAACCTGGTATCAGTGAGACGACAAAACCACGACACTGGGCTACAACCTGGTATCAGTGAGACGACAAAACCACGACACTGGGCTACAACCTGGTATCAGTGAGACGACAAAACCACGACACTGGGTTACAACCTGGTATCAGTGACAAAGGAAGAAGAAACCGAAGTTCCCTTATCTAGACCACAGTTAAAGTAACAAAAATTGTCGGCGATAAACGAACTGCTCTTTGCAACATAAATTGGCCACATCCGAGATCGCCTCTAAGCCAGTGGTCTCCAACCTGGTGGGGGTGGGGGGGGGGGGGTCTCTCCGGGCTGATACCTAAATATTTACGATAACATTCTGAGATTTTTTAAATGTTAGTCTGGACGACAGAGCAGCATATCAGATACCCTGTTCAAACTAAAATAAAAAAGAAAGGTATGAGATGGGCGCCTGTAACAGTTAAAAAAGCCTTGTGTACCCCGTAAGTAAAGATCTCTTTTCACGCCTTTAGGCGCATCGGCTATATGGGAAGAGCATCCATATACTACAGACCAATCGGCACTAGGTTGGTAATGTGGTCAGCATTACGCCGGCCGTCTTTACTTCCCCAAGACATACATCCTGGTACCTATTTTAGGCTGGGTCGACCTGCGACGTCCCATACCATGACAAAAACCACACAGTCATGAGTGGGTTTCGATCGCGGTACACTGGAATTACGAGTCAGACTCACGCCTAACCCACGGACGCCGCTTATGCGCGTAAGGATGTGTCATATTTGATCACTAACAAAAGTTAATGTGTCACCGCATACCTCCTTTTCACTAACCGGTGTAGCGGCTTTTTGTCCGCCAAGTGGGTGTGTTTTCGTGTCTATGCGTCACCATGTTTATTTAATTCAGGACTGGCTTGTCTTTTATGATCACATATACCATACAACCATATTCTGGCAGTGCATTTAACTCCTCCTCTCCCTAAAGGACTTTTATTTTTAACTTTTGGAACATGGAGCATAAAGTTCATGCCACTATATGTCACATAGACTTTCAGTCTATTTCTCTTAGTTTGTTAGTTAGTTTAGTTAGTTGGTCGAAAGATCATGCTCAGTTGAACTGAGTCAAGAATTGACATCACAGTACTCGGGCATTTCCATGCCGGCTCCGTCCTCATCTTCAGCAGCCAGAGCAGAGTTGCAATACTGATGGTACCGGTCACAATCTGGTTATATGTCCGTCTTGCCTTTCCTCTGAATGTAGTGAGCCGAGTGACAAGCTTCACTGTGGAGTCACGGGTAGTGAGCATACTTTGGATCTTCTCTCCAGATCATGTTGTTGTGGTGGTTAATGAACAGGCAGACAGATTGGCTGCTGGTGAATTGATACATGACAAGGCAGATGCGGTCAAGGCCCTTTGGGAGCAAGCAACGAAATCAGTAGAGATAAAAGATTATTATGACCTGGAGAGAATGAGGCACCTGGGTGTAACCAGATAATCTTGCCGGCACACTACACTCAGAGGAAAGGCAAGACGGGCATTTAACCAGATTGTGACCGGTACCATCAGTACTGGAACTCTGCGCTGGCTGCTGAAGATTAGGACTAAGCATACATGGTAATGCCTCAGGTTCTGGGATATCAATTCTTGACTCGACTCAACTCGGTAATTCATTACATTATTCTAGTCTATTGTGCGCCTTTGTTTTATTGTTTTGGAATTGTTTCATTATCATGGACGGAATTGTTTCATTATCATGGACGGAATTGTTTCATTATCATGAACGGAATTGTTTCATTATCATGGACGGAATTGTTTCATTATCATTTACGAAATTGTTTCATTATCATGGACGGAATTGTTTCATTATCATGGACGGAATTGTTTCATTATCATGGACGGAATTGTTTCATTATCATGGACGGAATTGTTTCATTATCATGGACGGAATTGTTTCATTATCATGGACGGAATTGTTTCATTATCATGGACGGAATTGTTTCATTATCATGGACGGAATTGTTTCATTATCATGGACGGAATTGTTTCATTATCATGGACGGAATTGTTTCATTATCATGGACGGAATTGTTTCATTATCATGGACGGAATTGTTTCATTATCATGGACGGAATTGTTTCATTATCATGGACGGAATTGTTTCATTATCATGGACGAAATTGTTTAATTATCCTGGACGAAATAGTTTAATTATCATGGACGGAATTGTTTCATTATTATGCACGGAATCGTATCATTATGATGAACGGAATTTGTTTCATTATCATGGACGGAATTGTTTCATTAGCATGGACGGAATCGTATCATTATGATGAACGGAATTTGTTTCATTATCATGGACGGAATTGTTTCATTATCATGGACGGAATTGTTTCAATATCATGGACGGAATTGTTTCATTATCATTGACGGTATTGTTTCATTATCATGGACGGAATTGTTTCATTATCATGGACGGAATTGTTTCATTATCATGGACGGTATTGTTTCATTATCATGGACGGAATTGTTTCATTATCATGGACGGAATTGCTTTATTATCATGGACGAAATAGTTTCATTATCTTGGACGGAATTGTTTCATTATTATGCACGGAATCGTATCATTATGATGAACGGAATTGTTTCATTATCATGGACGGAATTGTTTCATTATCATGGACGGAATTGTTTCATTATCATGGACGGAATTGTTTCATTATCATGGACGAAATTGTTTAATTATCATGGACGAAATAGTTTAATTATCATGGACGGAATTGTTTCATTATTATGCACGGAATCGTATCATTATGATGAACGGAATTTGTTTCATTATCATGGACGGAATTGTTTCATTATCATGGACGCAATCGTATCATTATGATGAACGGAATTTGTTTCATTATCATGGACGGAATTGTTTCATTATCATGGACGGAATTGTTTCAATATCATGGACGGAATTGTTTCATTATCATTGACGGAATTGTTTCATTATCATGGACGGAATTGTTTCATTATCATGGACGGAATTGTTTCATTATCATGGACGGTATTGTTTCATTATCATGGACGGAATTGTTTCATTATCATTGACGGAATTGTTTCATTATCATGGACGGAATTGTTTCATTATCATGGACGGAATTGTTTCATTATCATGGACGGAATTGTTTCATTATCATGGACGGAATTATTTCATTATCATGGACGGAATTGTTTCATTATCATGGACGAAATAGTTTCATTATCTTGGACGGAATTGTTTCATTATTATGCACGGAATCGTATCATTATGATGAACGGAATTTGTTTCATTATCATGGACGGAATCTAACCCAGCAGTTTCGACCTCTCTCATTAGCGGCTGACTTATGGTTTCTTTTACGTGTCCTCGTTTCCCTTAAACCATTTGTTTCCTATTTAGACAATCATTATCATCGTGAAGTGCCCGGCCGACTAGCAGGGGCGATTATTCCTGTCCACAATCTGTGATCTTCAACAGCGTGTATCAGTTCGTGTGTTGAAGCCCCTTGATGTCGTGGAGAAAGGCTGTCAAGAATAGTCTTGCGTTGTTTTCCTCTGTCTCTTATTTTTCCAGAGATTTTCCATTGGTCACAGCACGTTCTCGTTTCCATGTTTTCATAACATGACCAAAACCAAAAGGGGTGACTGTCTCTTTCTGTTTGTGAGAAGTTGACCATTCCAAAATTGACTAAATGATTTTGTAATGTAGTAAGAATGCAGCCAGAACAGCTACCAACGCAGAAAAGATCTGATGTTAAAACAAGAGGCATCCCTAAGAAAAATGCATTGATGACATTAAAGATGTTTTACAAAGACACAGAATGACAATGTTCATTGCTGCCCATCAAGCAACTGATCGAACACTGTTCCTCCCCTCGACGCTTGACAGCAGAAGTGGAAATTGATAATGGTGATAAGCTATCTGCGAGCCCTCGCATCGTTTGAAACACCTGGGCCACTCTTTTGACTGTCCAATCAGGGGGACAATATGAGTTAAAGCTAATTCCCCGTTTCACCACTGCAGTTTGCAATGAATCGAGCTCATGCTTGGCTTCATTTCGTTGCCACACAGAAACGTGCATTACAAGTTTTTCTCTTCGGCATTCACGATAATCAAAGCGGTCAATATAGCAGCACACGACGGATCCCAGACTTGAGTGGGTGTTGATATCTGGAGAAATATTTAATGTGTTAGTAACTGGCGATTGTTAGCCAGGACGGTTAAGTGTGACTGTGGTGACGGGAATAAGCAACGGTAAGGCTGCGTATTTGATGTTATCTGTATATACTGTATAGATTGGAATAAACGTTTACATCTCTTTTAATGCTATTATTATTATTATTATTATTATTATTATTATTATTATTATTATTATTATTATTATTATTATTATTATTAGTGGTATTATTTGCTACCGCTTCCTTGTGTGTTATAATGTTAACGAATTCTTCTTCTTTTTCTTCTTATTTGTCTTCATTTTGTTCTTGTTCTTCTGCTTGTTCTTATCTTGTTGTTGTTGTTGTTCTTGTTGTTGTTCTTCGTCTTCTTCTTCTTCTTCTTCTTATTATTATTATTATTATTATTATTATTATTATTATATTATTATTATTATTATTATTATTTTCTTCTTCTTCTTCTTCTGCTTCTTCTTCTTCTTCTTCTTCTTCTTCTTCTTCTTCTTCTTCTTCTTCTTCTTCTTCTTCTTCTTCTTCTTCCTTTCTTCTTCCTTTTTCTTCTTATTCTTCTTTTTCTTTTCTTTTTCTGTCTCTTCTTATTCTTCTTCTTTCTTCTTCTTCTCTCTTCTTCTTCTTCTTCTTCTTCTTCTTCTTCTTCTTCTTCTTCTTCTTCTTCTTCTTCTTTGCGCTACTCGATTTACAACTCGCCGAGCTCGTAAAGCTTGTTAATAGTATTACTACAGCGAAAAGGACATTCGCTGCATGCTTACGCCCCATGCGCAGAAACTGTAACGTGTGAAAGCTACCAGTTACTAATAGCACGATGCTATTTGCGCACGCATACTCTCGACAGCAGAGCAAGAAGGAAAAAAATCAAATGATACGTTCTATCATACAATCGTTACTTGGTAATGATTTGTGTGTATGTGTTTGCGTGAGCACGCACCCTTCTAAACCGCTTACACTTGCGAATTGATGACTTGACAGACACGGTCACTGCCGCACTTGTGGCTGATGAGTTGATCGATAAGGTAGCTGTCGCTCCTGTGAGTGATGAGTTGATAGATAAGGTTACTATCGCTCCTGTTGGTGATGAGTTGATAGATAAGATTACTTTCTCTTTTGTGGTTGATGAGTTGATAGACACACTTACTGCCGTTCTTGTGGCTGATAAGTTGATAGATAAGGTTGCTGTCGTTCCTGTTGGTGATGAGTTGATAGATAATGTAACTGTCGCTTCTGTGAGTGATGAGTTGATAGACACGGTTACTGTCGCTCTTGTGGCTGATGAGTTAATAGATAAGGTTGCTGTCGCTCCTGTGGGTGATGAGTTGATAGATTAGGTTGTTGTCACTTCTGAGGGTTGATAGATAAGGCCGCTGTCGCGTCTGTGGGTGATGAGTTGATAGATAAGGTTACTGTCGCTCCTGTGTGTGATAAGATGATAGATAAGGCTGCTGTCGCTCGTGTGAGTGATGAGTTAATAGATAAGGCTGTTGTCGCTCCGTCGGGTTAGGAGTTGATAGATAAGGTAGCTTTTGCTTCTGTAGGTGATGAGTTAATAGATAAGGTTACTGTCGCTCCTGTGTGTGATGAGTTATTAAATAAGGCTGTTGTCGCTCCTGCGAGGGATGAGTTGGTAGATAAGATTACTTTCTCTTTTGTGGTTGATGAGTTGATAGACACACTTACTGCCGTTCTTGTGGCTGATAAGTTGATAGATAAGGTTGCTGTCGTTCCTGTTGGTGATGAGTTGATAGATAATGTAACTGTCGCTTCTGTGAGTGATGAGTTGATAGACACGGTTACTGTCGCTCTTGTGGCTGATGAGTTAATAGATAAGGTTGCTGTCGCTCCTGTGGGTGATGAGTTGATAGATTAGGTTGTTGTCACTTCTGTGGGTTGATAGATAAGGCCGCTGTCGCGTCTGTGGGTGATGAGTTGATAGATAAGGTTACTGTCGCTCCTGTGGGTGATAAGTTGATAGATAAGGCTGCTGTCGCTCGTGTGAGTGATGAGTTGATAGATAAGGTTGCTGTCGCTTCTGTGGATGATGAGTTGATAGATTAGGCTGCTGTCGCGTTTGTGGGTGATGAGTTGAATGATAAGGTTACTGTCGCTCCTGTGGGTGATGAGTTGATAGATAAGGTTACTGTCGCTCCTGTGGGTGATGAGTTTATAGATAAGGTTACTGTCGATCCTCTGGGTGATGAGTTGATAGATACGGTTACTGTCGCTCCGTCGGGTTAGGAGTTGATAGATAAGGTAGCTTTCGCTTCTGTAGGTGATGAGTTAATAGATAAGGTTACTGTCGCTCCTGTGTGTGATGAGTTAATAAATAAGGCTGTTGTCGCTCCTGCGAGGGATGAGTTGGTAGATAAGGTTGCTGTCGCTTCTGTGGATGATGAGTTGATAGATTAGGCTGCTGTCGCGTTTGTGGGTGATGAGTTGAATGATAAGGTTACTGTCGCTCCTGTGGGTGATGAGTTGATAGATAAGGTTACTGTCGCTCCTGTGGGTGATGAGTTTATAGATAAGGTTACTGTCGATCCTCTGGGTGATGAGTTGATAGATACGGTTACTGTCGCTCCTGTGGGTGATGAGTTGATAGATAAGGTTACTGTCGCTCCTTTGGGTGATGAGTTGATAGATACCGTTACTGTCGCTCCAGTGGGTGATGAGTTGATAGATAAGGTTACTGTCGCTCCTCTGGGTGATGAGTTGATAGATACGATTACTGTCACTCCTGTGGCTGATGAGTTGATTGATAAGGTTACTGTCGCCTTTTTGGGTGATGAGTTGATAGATAAGGTTACTGTCGCCTTGGTGCGTGATGAGTTTATATATAAGGTCACTGTCGCCTTTGTGGGTGATGAGTTGATAGATAATTTTACTGTCGCCTTTGTGGGTAACGAGTTGATAGATAAGGTTACTGTCGCCTTTGTGGGTGATGAGTTGATAGATAAGGTTACTGTCTCTTTTGTGGGTAATGAGTTGATAGATAGGGTTGCTGTCGCTTTTGTGGCAGATGAGTCCTGAGAGTGAGCAGAGATGTCTGGAAAATGTCCTACCTTAGGAAAACAATCATCATCAAGTGTCTTGTCAGCTCGCATAGGCGTACATGCATCTCCGCAGATCCCGGTCTTAGGTGTTCTGGATCAGCTCCACTGATGATATTCCTCCATGCCACTGTCAAAAGCCATTCATCATCATTTCTCTTGGTCTGATTCTCTGCCTCTTCTACCAGTGTTTTTTCCGGTCGTTCATTTTGTTGCTCATTTTTTTGTTTGTTTTCATCACATGACCAGAGAACTTCGTGTGTCTCCTTCTTATTATTGAACATAAAGCTCGACCACGTTCAACCTGCTGCTAGCTAGCCGAAACTGCTAACAATCTCCGGTTATATTTGTGGTCTGTTGTTTTTTTTTTGCGCGACTTTCGTGGCTAAAGTTATGGTATTTGCGCCGTTTTCCCCCCCCCCCCTCTTCCCCTCAGACCGCCCGATCCTCGTCCTGTTGTAAACTGTGTTCCTCCTGCCCTTGCATTTCGATGTTTTCCTTTTGGTTCAGGCTCATTCTAGTTTGGCCAGGGGTATCTCACAGAAGTGTATGTGTATAAGTTGTACCCCACCAGTACATCACACAAACGATAAACACCCGGTGACACTAAGTGCGACTAGGTGGATGAGGATCACCTGTGGAGAGGTCCCCCCGGAAACCCCGTTCAGCCGTTAGGCCATACTTCAGGCCCGGCTATATTTAGGGCTCCCGGCAAAAGCCAGGGGAGGGGGGGGGGTGGGGCTTCAAGATAATTAAAAATTGCATCCCACCAGGGGACGACGAGGTTGAGTTATTATCGCATTAGAGAGCGAGCTTCTCAACATAACCTCCTTTTGGACCACTATTTGTGGTTTTAAAATTTGAATATTGTGCTTTCCCAAAAAGTACTAAAAACATTTTTTTTTTTTTTTGGGTTTGGATAGATTCGAAATTGTAAAATAAATTTTACGAGTGACCTAAATTTTTAAGTTAGGCACACTTTTAACCATGTTGCAACTAGCGCCATGAAAATGTAAACACTTCATTGGCTGATAACAATCCCTCGTCGGTTACTGAGAAACTTAACAGAGAACGGGTAGGAATGTCCCGGGCCAATGTCATTTTTTTTTTTCATTTTTCCCCTTTCATTGTTAATTTCTGAGATCATCTTCTTTGCACATCGGACATTTTTTGTCATTCCTTCATCATAATCATGTGCCTTGGTGACTGACGTCTGCGATCATTCCTCTCAACAGTCTGCAATTTTGCACAGCATGCATCAGTCAGTTCATGTGCTGACAACCCCTTTTGTCATGACCAAAGACTGTCAAGAATCTTCTCCCGATGTCGATCCATGCGCAACCGGCTCCAGCTGAGGGGCCGTGCTCCTGACGTCATCGGGTCTGGCTAACGATGCGTCAACGTAGCGGTTCTCAAACTGGGTGTCGAGGCACCCTAAGGTGCCGTGAGCGTATGCCAGTGGTGCCGCGGCAAAAATCAAGAAAAGTCGGCTAACAGTTGTGAAATTATTAAAAAAGGCATGTAGATACTTAAAGGTTAAAATTTAATTTGTCTTCCCTCGCCCCTGTCGAAAATAGTTTATTTCTTGTTTGAGAACCGCTGCGTAAACGCATCGTTAACCCGACCCGGTGACGTCAGCAGCACGACCTGTTAGCTGGAGCTGGTCGTGATCCATGTCCCTTTATCCACAAATCTATCTATGGGTCACAACATGTCCCGATGTCGATCCATGTCCCTTTATCCACATATCTATCTATGGGTTACAACGTGTCCCGATGTCGATCCATGTCCCTTTATCCACATATCTATCTATGGGTCACAACATGTCCCGATGTCGATCCATGTCCCTTTATCCACATATCTATCTATGGGTCACAACATGCCCCGATGTCGATCCATGTCCCTTTATCCACATATCTATCTATGGGTTACAACATGTCCCGATGTCGATCCATGTCCCTTTATCCACATATCTATCTATGGGTTACAACATTTCCCAGTTTCCTTATTTCCACAACATTTAAAAACTGATGTTTATTATAAGTTGTCTTCAAACCCTCGCCTCTTTCAAAACATCTAGGCTGTTCTTTTCGGTTGCCTGTAGAGTTTTAAGGATTTATCTGTAAAAACAAATGTCCGAGGTTTGACTTGTTTCATACAATGCTAAATAGACTCAAAAGGAAGTGATGTGGATATCATATCTAGTGAGATTTACTGATCTTTCCAAAACTTCAGTCTCACCCTGTCCTCCTCCTCCTCTTGCTTCCTCTCCTTCATTTCCTTCTTCTTTGTGATCTTTCAGACGTCCAGGTTAATATATTTAAAGCAAACAATAGTCATTTTCCGTTAAATTAAAAACAAATGTGTTTCTTGGAAGTGGACAAACAACCTGAACTTTCGCCCCGGGTTTACAGCTGGTCAAAGTTAGTTGTGTATCCTTTACAGGACGTTGCAGAGCCAACCCCCAGCATTATTTTGCTGTTGTAGTTTTTTTTCCCCGAGGCAAATTTACGTCCAGTAGTTTGCCATTGCCTCTGGGCGGTTGGCTCTCAATCCAACTGTTGAAATAAGGTAAGAAGGTATGTTGCCAAAATGCCTGCAGCTGGGATTGAATCCCCACACCCCGGCATTACAGAGCTCGTTCGCAACGCTTAAACCACAGACGCACACAGACAGCCAGACAAGGGAAAAAAAAAAGAAGATAAACAATGAAATTAATTATTGCTTTAGAAAATAGTAATCGCAGTGTGAAGACTAAGGAAACAGTTTTAACAAATGCTGACATATTTTTAAAAAAAAATTCGAAAAACTCATTAATGACAGAAATACTACGCGTGATTTTTTTTTTAAAGTGAATTAACCATTTATTTAGGCTTTTGTCTATCACACCTGCGCCCTTATTCTTCTATTCATTCTGGTAAACGAATTATTTTGGCAAACTTTTTACTAAATTCCAAGTTATTTTTCGAGTTCTAAATCTTAATTAGGTCACGTTTCAGACTCCTATCTGGGTCAAATGGGTTCCTTGCTTTTGAAGAGAAAATGGAGCAGTTTGAATAGATTTCTACATCTAGATAACGATTCCTTTCAGCCATAGTAGATTGCCGTAGCTTGTTTGCTATTCTTATAGATGTCGTTAACAGGCCTGTTACATTGTCGTTGTCCTTAAAGAATGTGTCGTTTTCTGTATACAGTTTGTGTGTTTATTTGTGTGTGTTTGTGTGACATTTATTCTTTGCGTTGAATGGTATTTGTCTGAAGCAGGTTAAAGAATATAAATATCTAGGAATTAAATTCTCAGGGAACGGGATAATACATCTGGAAATAGAAACAAGATGCAAACGGACCAGCGCACTTGTTTACCAACTAACTCTGTTATTAGGACATCCAAACATAAGCATGACCGCAAAGAAACAGATTATAAATAACATATTCATACCAACACTGCGCTACAAGTGCCAAACTTGGACACTCTCAGTGGCTAACCTACATAAAATTTACACCTGTGAAATGCGGTGCCTGATAAAAGCCGCCAACTGAACCATTCGAGACAAATTTAGAAATGAAATTAACAGACTGTGGGAATATACCGTGCGCAGACTGAACTGTTGAGAAACTGGAAGTCCTGACAGGCATACCTCACCACAACGGACCTTCATCTAGCTTCTTATATATCTTCTTCTTCTTCTTTTTTTCTTCTTCTTCTTCTTCTTCTTCTTCTTCTTCTTCTTCTTCTTCTTTTTCTTCTTCTTCTTCTTCTTCTTCTTCTTCTTCTTCTTCTTCTTCTTCTTCTTCTTCTTCTTCTTCTTCTTCTTCTTCTTCTTCTTCTTCTTCTTCTTCTTCTTCTTCTTCTTCTTCTTCTTCTTCTTCTTCTTCTTATTCTTCTTCTTCTTATTCTTCTTCTTCTTCTTCTTCTTCTTCTTCTTCTTCTTCTTCTTCTGCTGCTGCTGCTGCTTCTTCTTCTTTTTTCTTCTTCTTCTTCTTCTTCTTCTTCTTCTTCTTCTTCTTCTTCTTCTTCTTCTTCTTCTTCTTCTTCTTCTTCTTCTTTTTCTTCTTCTTCTTCTTCTTCTTCTTCTTCTCTTCGTGTTCACCAGATGTAAACTCTGGCGGCAAGTTCTGGTTGTTATCCACTTCTAAATTGCAGTCCGTTTCCAGAATCTGATTATTGCGTGTGCATCCGTTTTACAGATCTGACTCATTTGTATGCAGACTGCTGGTTCCTTGCCTCAGGCAGATGCACTCCGGCTTTGAAGGAGGCTCCCAATTCTTCTTTTTCTTCTTTTTCTTTTTCTTCTTCTTCTCCTTCTTCTTTTTCTCCTTCTTCTTCTTCTTCTTCTTCTTCTTCTTCTTCTTCTTCTTCTTCTTCTTCTTCTTCTTCTTCTTCTTCTTCTTCTTCTTCTTCTTCTTCTTCTTCTTCTTCTTCTTCTTCTTCTTCTTCTTCTTCTTCTTCTTCTTCTTCTTCTTCTTCTTCTTCTTCTTCTTCTTCTTCTTCTTCTTCTTCTTCTTCTTCTTCTTCTTCTTCTTCTTCTTCTTCTTCTTCTTCTTCTTCTTCTTCTTCTTCTTCTTCTTCTTCTTCTTCTTCTTCTTCTTCTTCTTCTTCTTCTTCTTCTTCTTCTTCTTCTTCTTCTTCTTCTTCTTCTTCTTCTTCTCCTCCTCCTTCTTCTTCTTCTTCTTCTCTTCGCGTTCACCAGCTGTAAACTCTGGCGGCAGGTTTTGGTTGTTATCCACTTCTAAATTGCAGTCCGTTTCCAGAATCTGATTATTGCGTGTGCATCCGTTTTACAGATCTGACTCATTTGTATGCAGACTGCTGGTTCCTTGCCTCAGGCAGATGTACTCCGGCTTTGAAGGAAGCTCCCAATTAGTCCACCCTAACGACAAGCTTTTGGGTAGGCAGTGGGTCTATTCTTGTTTTCCCTTTAACAAGACCCCGGAACCCACACGGGAAACTCTTATATATTTAACGACTCTTATTTGTTGTCTCTTAACTGACCAGATAAAGTACACAGAAACATCATGGCCGACTGGAGTACTGTCGATCTAGATGACATAGCTACTAACGGATACCATAACAGTAGAAAAGGTTCCACCCAGAGCAATGGGTTTACAGACAACAAGGAAAACAGAAGACACAGCTCTGGGAATACACAGAGGTCGGCGGATGTGGTTAGTAGGCAGGATCTTGTACTGGCGAGAGGCGGGGAGTTGAGTGGGGAAAGCAGAACCGAACTGTCTCCAACTGTTGCAAAGAACCAAATGTAAGTCTGAGATTGTGTGAAAAGTTATAATGGATTACCTGCTTAACTGACTACCTATCTAAACATGCATCCATGTCTTTATCTATCAGTTCATTGGTGCATCTATTTATCTTTTTTTTTTTAAACCTGTGGTGTGTCTGTCAGTCAGTCCTTTTTGTCTGTCCATCTTTCTGTACATCCATCCATCTAAGTATACATCCACAGATTCATCCATCCATCCTTCATCCCTATATCAGTCTGTCAGTCTTGTCTTTAGTTTTATCTGTTTTCTTCACATTCTTGCTATCCACCACTTATTCATCCACCTATCGATTCATTCATCAGTCTATCATTTCTTTTATCAGTCTGTGTATTTTACATTTTTGTATCCATCCGTCAGTCTTTCTTTCTTTATGTCCATCATGCATCAGTCCGTCTATACATATACTCATCCATCCATCCATTCCTTCATCCATCCACCCATCCATCCATCCACCCATCCATCCATACATCCATGCATCCGCCAATCCACCCATCCACCGTCCATGCATCCATCAATCAACCCACCCGTCCACCCACCTATCCATCCAAATATCCATCTATTCAGCCATCGCTAAATCCATCCATTTACCCATCCATCCATCCATCCATCCATCTATCGATCCATATACTCTTTCATCCATCCATCTACTCATCCATCCATTCATCTACTCATCCCCCCATCCGTTTTCTCATCCATCCATCCATACCGTACCCCTAGATAGGAAGTGTTTGCAAATGAATATTAAAATTAACATCGGCTTCTGTTTCAGATTATTTCCAGGTGCAGCAACAAAGCATGGCACACAAACTACAGATTCAACGGTCGCTAAGTCCAACAAAAGCCCACATACAACAACCCGTAAGTTTGTGAAGATCTTACAGACAACTTTGAGGCTGGCGTAATATAACTGGTGGTGATAAAATGTTTTAAAGCTTGCAGATGAAATGCTCCCCGTGTAGGTTCTGGGGTCCTATTATAGGGAAACAAGAATAGACCTAACTGCCTGCCCAAAAGCATGTCGTAAGAGTCGACAAATTGGGTGCTTCCTTCGTAGTCGTAGTGCATCTGCCTGAAAAGCAAGGAACCAAAAGTCTGCATACAAATGAGTCAGATCTGTCAAACGGAGGTACACGTAACATTCAGGTTCTGGAACAGAACTGCAATCCAAAATTGGATGAACGACAGAACTTTCCCCCAGAGTTTACAGCTGGTGAACACGAAGAAGAAGAAGAAATGAAATGCTACAGAAACATTCTTAGAATGCCATGGACCAAAAAAAAAATTTTTTTGATCTGAGCGCTGTGGAGAACTGGCTCATAAACAGCATCCTGTCCTGAAAACTTAGGTATTGCAGCTATGCTGAAAATCAATGTGAGCCGGAGAGCAGTGTTGGAGGGCAAGGTTCTCGTCTCACTGTTACTAGCCTGTAGCCTAGTGACGTGGTTTTCTATATTTGTCTTGTCTCCCTCTTACTGGGTGCCTCGAGTGATGGATGTGGTCATCTTTTTGCAGGTTTTGGATACAACTATTATCTTTCTCCTTCTTGATCTCCCTTTCACCTTCTTCCCAGATGTTCCGCTGTAAAAAAATTCTCATATGCAGTTTGACCTGGCTGCATTCTCATTAGATGGATGAACCATTTCATTCTTTTCTATCAGTATAATCCAGACATTGTTGTATTCCATTTTTCTCTGAAATACCGGTGTTAGTTACCGTGTCTATTTTTGTGTTGTTAGTGACCTCGCAGAGACAGGGTATTTCACACGTAGTTATTTTCTGTTCTTGAGCCTTGTTCAGTCCATTTTTGGCACTGATAACATAAAGTGGGGATAAAGAAACAATTAATCATTTGCTGTTTTGCTAGAAGGGAGACATGTTGGTGTCTAAACAGTGGTGCTAACAGGTAGGTGACAGCATACCTTCTGTATTCTAGCTACTATCTCTCTTTCAAGTCTGCCATCCTCCGTAAATTTGCTGCCTAGATATTAGAATTCCTGAACTTGTTTGATTGTAGTACCGTTAATATAAACGTTCATGATATTACGTTTCCTGCCTCCTCTCATTACCTCAGTTTTCGCGGTGATTATTCTCATTTCATACTTTGTGCAGGCTTGATGTAAGGAGTCAATTTGGTATTGTAAATTTTGTTCTTGATGGTGTTTAGACACTGATCGTCTGCAAAAAGAAGTTCATTTTTTTCAGTATCTGTATTTGCCTCCTATGTAATTCTATCCATGTAAGTTAACAATATTTATTGTGTGGTAGCAATCAGTTTCACCACTGCTTTTACTTCCTAGGGCCTTAGCCGGTACAATTGGGCTGACCTGGGATCCATCGTCATTTTTTAAGAAAATTCAGGCTCCGTTTTGATTTAAATCCACGATCTTAAGATCCGCAGGCCAGCGTCTGGCCGCTAAACCCTGATGGCTCCCTGCGCATCTTCTAACCATCTTTAATTCATCATAAAGGATTTCCTTAGGAACTTTACCATCATCTACCGTGGCATCCTTTTTGTCCTAGCCATCTGTGGTTTCCAGCACTAAGGGTTGAGAAAACTGTTGTGACACCTGCTCTTTCGAATCTGTCAGTATTTGCGATCTTGCGTGGTCTCGAGGCATAGCGTCTCAGTTTTTGCGATCTTGCGTGGTCTCGAGTCATGGCGTCTCAGTGTTTGCGATCTTGCGTGGTCTCGAGTCATGGCGTCTCAGTGTTTGCGATCTTGCGTGGTCTCGAGTCATGGCGTCTCAGTATTTGCGATCTTGCGTGGTCTCGAGGCATGGCGTCTCAGTGTTTGCGATCTTGCGTGGTCTCGAGGCATGGCGTGCGCCTCGAGTTTTAGAGGTCCTGGGTTCAGGCTAGGATTTGTTTACGTAGACTTCTAGTAATTGCCACTGGTCTCTGGGTAGTAAGATCGGACGCCTATGTGTATTGTTGTGCACATAAAGAATCCCTTGACAGTTGGAAATCAAAAGAGTATCCTAGCGGCGCTGCCCGGGCAAAATTTGGAGTAGAAAAGCTACATAAAGTATTTCATGATCCTCGCCGGTGCTTCGAAGCTCGTGCAGTGCGCTGAGATTCTTTGGACTCAAGCCTAAATTAGAAGTAGAACGGAGCACTTATGGAATACTACCCTTGTGCCATGATGTTGATCCATCGTCTAAATCTAAACCTATTGAGCTTTGTAGTCCCCCAATGTCTTGTTTAACATTGACTGTTTAAATGCCAAAACATAACATTTACGATAATTGTAGCTGTTTAAACGTAATTTGCTATATCCTAATTAATTTCTCCTTGTAGCCACAACCGATTCTAACCCTGCCGAGAATATCACAATCCCCAGTGATGGCAACATTTCCCTCTTCACCCATGAGCAGCTGGCTATCTTTCTTCGGTATCTGAAAATTGAAGACAGAATTATCTCCCATCTACACCGGAAGCAGGTGGACGGTAAGAGGTTTGCCAAGCTGAAGGACACAGAACTGGACTCTCTGGGCATTAACAATCCTGTTGTTGTCTTTTTCAGAAATAAGAGTAATACAAAGGGTAAAGGAAAGGGACCGTTCATGTTGTAGGTCACCGGGGTGAAAGGGTGTTTTTCTTTCTCAACAGTGGTGTTAAATCTAAATCATTGTCGCCAAGAAATAAACGAAACAATATGCTTTTTAGATACACTGTGGGGGAAGGGGGTGGGAGCCCAACATAACAGCCGCTCAATTTTGGAGCTGGTTAGGGCGACAAGAACTTTTATTTTTTTTTTTTTTTTCAAACAAACTGGAAGGGGGTGGGAGACATGCTACAGCCAACATATTCATCATTACCATTTCAGTCATTAAAAGCATCTAAAGCTATGACATCTAAAAATATCTACAGATACAAGTGGTTTTTTTTTTTTTCTTTTCTAAATTCTATAGCTCAATTATAGATTTTTATAAAAACGGGACAATTGATTATTTTATGATGGGATGGCTGGGATACTCTTAAACACGGGACTGTCCCGCTGAAGACGGGACGAATGGTCACCTTATGAACAGTTGACGTTAATACCATTGCCGAAATCAGTGCAAAAATCGCAAAATCACATGCAGCTAAATCAAGCCAGATATTCTCAGATTATGAGCAATGTTGATAACTCCTAAGAGACTGTTTAAGATGACTGAGAAGTTAAAGAATTAATTTGTGAGAAACCCAGACATGAATGGGGAGCATAATAATTAATTTGGGGGGAAGCCTTTAGAAAAATTGGAAGTATAATAATTAATTTGTGAAAAGCCATGATATGAATGGGGAGTGTAATAATTAATTTTGGGGAAGCTTGAGAAGAATGGAGAGTAAAATAATTAATTTGTGAGAAGGTGTGATATGAATGGGGTGTATAATAATTAGTTTTGGGGAAGCCTTGAGAAGACAGGGGAGTATAATAATTAATTTGTGAGAAGCCATATGAACAGGGAGTATAATAATTAATTTGTTAGAAGCCCTTGAGATATATGGGGAATATAATAACTAATTTGTGGCGAGGCAGGTCATTGTTCTTACTTTATGTTTGGTTGCTCAAGGATGTAGTGTGAGATTTAATTTTATGAGAATCCTTGAGATCACTGGGGAGTGTTGTTAATTTGTGAGAAGCCTCAGTGGGTAATGGGATGAGTTGGTCAACATCACACTGACCGTCTCTACTTCCCAGGAGAGTACATGTAATCTATTTATTGCTGGGTCGACCTGGGAGCCAATGTTCTGTTTAAAAAAAAAATCGGCACCATGTAGATTTGAACCCACGACACTCGGATCGGCAGATGAGTGACTAGCCGCTACACCATGACGGCTTTCTGGATGTTTATGTAGCTGTTTCATAAACATGACTTGGTGGAAATTATTTGTGTACATGTGTAATAAACAAGACTGACTGGATTGTGTCTATACTTGTTTTAAAAATGTTTTTTTTGTGTGTGTGGATTATTAATTGTGTTTCACACAGGTCTTTGTGTGAATTATTGATGTACCTGTTTCACACAGGTCTTTGTGTGAATTATTGATGTACCTGTTTCACACAGGTCTTTGTGTGAATTATTGATGTACCTGTTTCACACAGGTCTTTGTGTGAATTATTGATGTACCTGTTTCACCATGTCTTTGTGTGGATTATTGATGTACCTGTTTCACACAGGCCTTTGTGTGCATTTGTTTTCTACCTGTTTCACACAGGTCTGTGTGAATTAATGATTTACCTGTCTCACACAGGTCTTTGTGTGAATTATTGATGTACCTGTTTGACACAGGTCTTTGAGTAAATTACTGATGTGCTGTTTCACACAGGTCTTTGAGTAAATTATTGATGTACCTGTTTCACACAGGTTTTTGAGTAAATTATTGATGTACCTGTTTCACACAGGTCTTTGTGTAAATTATTTACTTGATTTCCTCGTGCGGTTTCCGGGTGTCATTGTGGTGAGGGGGAAGGGGGGGGGGTAGACCAAGCATGTCCTAGGAGTCGACTAACTGGGGGCATATTTCGAAGTCAGAACAAAAGAGAGGGGAGGTAACAAAAGTCCAGACATTTCTCTAATTTCTTCACTCCTCTTAAATTCACCTTAGTTTGTGTTCGCCAGTTTCCTCAGGCATATGTTTTCAAAAGCATTTAGCTTCGACAGCTGATGTATGTATGTAGTTCACCTCCACCAGGACCTCACAGCGAGCGATAAACATCCGTTGATGACGCAAAGTGCCACCATTTGGTTGAGAATCACCCAGGCGTATGTCCCAGAAACCCCGTTTAACGGTTACATTATATTAAGGCACCCTGACAACAGCCGTATTGGGGCTTTAACTTTTTTGTTCACAACTGATTACTTTAGCAGGTCCGCTGGGCCCCTGCATGTGGGCCTCACGAACACAGTGGCTGTGTGTTTATGTGTGTCAGTGGCAGTACCACAAGCGTGAGAATTCATGAATTCTTTAAAACAGCATATAGGGACACAAATGAAGTAAGGACATTCCACAAACTAGGTCAGAAAACATTGCTGCCCTCCTTCATGTCCGCTATATTTGTGGGGACGTTTCAGGTCCTCATCTCATCTGGTTTTTAATTGTGCTTTACACTCTAAACTCATGGCTAACTGACTGACTTTCTACCCCACAAGCGACAAACACCCGATGACACAATGTGCCACCATGTGGATGAGGATCACCGTGGAGAGGTCCCAGAAACCGCGTTCATCTCTAGGCCATATTTATGGCCAGGTTGTATTGCGGCCCCTAGCAAGAGCCAGAGTAAGGCTTCAAAAACGAAAAATGTCATCCTCAAAAGGACGGGAAGTAATAGACTCATACTTATTTGGAGATTAAATAGGCACTCGATGGCTGATGGTGTGGTCAGTATGACACCACCGCAATCACATTTATGAAATTTCCCTGACGCGCATGTTGGAGGGATAGTCAAGGCGAACCAAGGTACAGTTTTAAAACAAATTCGAGTAATGCAAAATCGTACCTAAGACCTTCAGGTCGGTAAACTAAAGGGAAATAAAGTGTCTTTTCATTCAAGTTTTCTTTTTACGGTGCTGTCCCTTGGTAATTAGAATGGATTCTTCAATATTATCCCCTGCAGGGTTTCAGTTTGAGGTTTGAACAACGGATCAACATCATGGCACACCATAAGTGCTCCGTTCTT
The DNA here is from genome assembly GCA_905116865.2 of Candidula unifasciata. Taxonomy (NCBI): domain Eukaryota; kingdom Metazoa; phylum Mollusca; class Gastropoda; order Stylommatophora; family Geomitridae; genus Candidula; species Candidula unifasciata. The sequence continues at coordinate 65,721 of CAJHNH020008466.1, forward strand.
CTTATAACGCAAGTCTGAGTCCGAAGAAGCTCAGCACAGGGCACAGGCTCTGTAGCACCGGCGAGGATCCTGAAATACTGTCATCGTCACGAGCACAGTTGCCCTGTGTGTGTGTCAAGTGACCATTACCATTTCATTTATGTGAGTTTGTTAAGAAATGAACAGGCGGACAGACTAGCTGGCTATGAATAACTTGGTGAATTATTGATACATGATAAGGCAGACGTGGTTAGTGCCTTGTGGGAGAGCGTGTACAGTTCGGAGGAGCAGATGGATCACCACAGTCTGGTGAGATTGATGTAGGGGGAAGTGATGAGAGGTTCTGGCAGATGCTCGAGGCTCAGAGGAAAGGCAAGACGGACGTTTAATCAGAATGCTACTGGCACCATTAGTATCGGAACTCTTCGCTGGCTGCTGAAGATGGGGACGAAGCGCTTATGGAAATGCCCTGAGTGCTGTGATGTCGGTTCTTGAATCAAATCAAAATCAAATCAAATCGTGTGAAAGGTTGTCGTACGGGTCTAAGCACATTGGTTTACCCAGAGGTCTACAGACGGCTCTATGTATGTGGTTGTGTAGGGGGAGACCAACTTATTTTAGTGCTAAGGATATTAAAGGGTCCTAACCTTGCCCTGAAAGCACCTGTTCTTCACAATTTGTTTTTATCTAGCCCGTTTCGTAGAGGTGTTTTTATGTGTTATCATTTAGAGTTATGTTTTAAGACGCTGCTGTGAAATGTTTTTATAACCGAAACGCTGAATGTGGCCTTATTTGTGTGGTGTTAATCTACAGATGTTTGCTTTGGAGAACCCATCTAGGGTAACCTCGTGTAGACTGGTTGGGTAAGCACTTTTGTTACCACTATTCTCATTCATTGAGCATTGTATATGTTTTACTGTCTGTGATTTCTGTTCATCTGGTTAGAGGGGCCCTCAATCCCAGCCAGAAATAAATTTAATTCCTCCTGAGGTAGTCTACTTTACTGAAGGCCGTGTCTCCTTAAATTTACTTGATGCGAGATCACAGCAGCCTGGTCTGAAAACCCATAAAGTAAAGAATAAATCAGGCAAATAGTAATGTTGTATCTCTTAAAGGCACCTCACTCCAAGAGGTGGAGTCGTACACCTATTTGGGCAGTAATGTAGATACAGATGGAGGAACTGATAGAGATATTAAGATAGGAATACAAAAGGCAAGAGGAGCTTTCATAGCACTAATTAATTTGTGGAACTCAAAAGAAATACTAAACTAAAAAATTTTAATTCTAATGTCAAATCAGTACTTTTGTATGGGGCGGAAACATGGAGAACAACTTAGGCAATTACTAATAAATTACAAACATTCATTAACTGGTGCCTGCGCAGAATAGAGGGAATTAAATGGTATGATAGAATAACTAATGTAGAGCCTTGGGAGAGAACTAAACAGGCTCCAGTGGACCAAGAGGTGAGGAAAAGACGCTGGCGTTGGATAGGACACACACTTAGAAAACAGGAGAACAGCATAACTATAATGTCTTTGCATTGGAACCCACAGGGGCATGGGAATAAAGGAAGGCCAAAAAACATATTGAGAAAAGAGCTGGATAATGAAGTTAGAAAGATGGGGAGGACATGGGGAGAGCTCCATGTAATGGTGAAGGAAAGAACGTCTTGGCGTGAGTTGGTAGAGGGCCTATGCTCCATTGGTAGACAAAAAGGCAGAAGAAGAAGAAGAAGAAGACTGTGTGTACGTGACTTCAAAACAATGTGATGGTTAGGCAGGAATACAGTTTTTAGTCGTCGCAAATGTTTGCCTCTGAAATAGTTATTTGTTGCATGTTATACTTCTCTATGCATGTGAAACATGGACTGTTTACCATCGCCATGCTAAGAAGCTGAGCAATGTCCACACAGTATGCCTTAGAAAGTTCAGGTCATATAGTTCCCATGCCTGTCCACCGACTGCCAACAATAATTGTCTACGATGAGCTATTGAAAGGTAAACGCTCTCAATGTGAACAGAGGAACAGCATGAAAAAGTCGTTTTGTGGAATAAAGCCTCGGCTGAAGAACAAAGAGACAAGGTAATGCTGCAGATAAGAAACCCTGAAAACGAGACGTGTATTTTTTTTTTTTTTTTTTTAAAGCAGCCCAACAGTCGCAGCAAGGTCAGCATATCGACCTCGAGAGCGCCTCGCCACGAATACTCACACTGGGTAAGAACTGGCGAATGGCCCCTCTGCGGCTGAGCTTTGTCACAAGATCAGCTTATGATATGTTACCATCTGGTGCCAACATGGCCAAGTGGTGTGCCACCACCGACCTGACATGTCCTCTATGCAGAGCTAAGCAGACGCTCGAGCACCTATTGTTCGCGTGCGGAAAAGCCTTAGGCCAGAGACGATATATATGGCGACACAATTGAGTCCTGAAAGAGTTGGCGGACATTGTTGATCGAGCCAGAATGAGGTCCGGTGTGAGGGCTTGTCCCATCGTCCCGCTCCCCTCGCCATGCGCTTCCTCAAAGCTGGGCAGATCTCTAAAGGTAAAGTCAACATGGTCTTATACTTGACTGTGCTAGGGACTGGTAACTGGTGGTCGACCTGCCTGGTTTCGATAAGGACCCAAAATCAGTCCGAAAGACCGGACTGTCGTTTGGCAGTTTCGTAGCGTACCTTTACTTCAGGATTATTTTCTCAAAATCCTCAGGTAATCTGATAGAGAGGTATTCTAAATGTTGGCTCTCGTTTGTCTAGAGGCCAAGTCCTCGGTTCAAACATTCATTCAGCCTATCTCAGGGATGAGGTGACTCAAGCTCTGACTCCACAGGGTTAATACAAACTCTTGGGTACAACTCGGCCAGACGTCCTCATTACTAATTTTGCCCCTAGACTTGTAAACATTGTTAACACAGTCGAATATATAAACAACAGTAGGTCTGACAAGAAATGAATACACCCCTGACTATGACAAATAATTCCATCAAGACAACTTTCTTCCAAGAATAAGAAATCTTGTGAACAAGAAACATAATGTAATACATTCATTGTGGTAAAGGAAGACGAAATGCGGAACAAAGAGAAACCGAACAATAGTTCATAATGTTCGCAAAGAGTTAATATTCGAGAACGGGTTTCCCTAGATCGCTGTCATGGAATGAACAGCCACCATACACATTGGACGAGTCGGGACTTGATATCCCTCGCGCTCAGCAAAATTTCAAACTTAGACCCGTCCGGAAAGGTATATAGTCTATTATATTGATCTATACCTTTATCTGGTAAAATAGTAATTTCTAAACCCTTTAGTTGCTTTGATATATCTTCATTTTCAAACTTGCAACTGTAGATTGGGTGATTCTGGTGTTTTATTTGAAGATTCATGGAAACCAGTTTACTCCTTGTTCATGAATACAAGGAACTTCTTTCCTGGTGACGCGTTTGATTTTGGGAAACGCCATTTAAAAAAAAAAATGAAACGCGTCACCAGGAAAGAAGTTCCTTGCATCTATCTATCTATCTATCTATCTATCTATCTATCTATCTATCTATCTATCTATCTATCTATCTATCTATCTATCTATCTATCTATCTATCTATCTATCTATCTATCTATCTATCTATCTATCTGTCTATCTGTCTAGCCTGTCTATCTATCTATCTCTATCTATCATCTATCTATCTATCTATCTATCTATCTATCTATCTATCTATCTATCTATCTATCTATCTATCTATCTATCTATCTATCTATCTATCTATCTATCTATCTATCTATCTATCTATCTATCTATCTATCTATCTATCTATCTATCTATCTCATCCATCTATCTATCTATCTATCTATCCATCTATCTATCTATTCTATCGAAATCATCTATCTATCCATCTATCTATCATCCATCTCCATCTATCTATCGATCTATCTATCTATCTATCTATCTATCTATCTATCTATCTATCTATCTTTATCTATCTATCTATCTATCTATCTATCTATCTATCTATCTATCTATCTATCTATCTATCTATCTATCTTATCTATCATCTATCTATCTATCTATCTATCTATCTATCTATCTATCTATCTATCTATCTATCTATCTATCTATCTATCTATCTATCTATCTATCTATCTATCTATCTATCTATCTATCTATCTATCTATCTATCTATCGATCTATTTATCTATCTATCTATCTATCTATCTATCTATCTATCTATCTATCTATCTATCTATCGATCTATCTATCTATCTATCTATCTATCTATCTATCTATCTATCTATCTATCTATCTAT
>CAJHNH020008466.1:75000-90000 GCA_905116865.2 Candidula unifasciata
TATCTGTCTAAATTATTTACTCATTTCCAGTTAGATTTTCTGTGTAAATTATTTACCTATTTCTAGTTAGAGTATCTGTGTACATTATTTACTCATTTCAAGTTAGAATAGATGTTTACATAATTTACTAATTTCCAGTTAGTGTATCTGTGTGAATTATTTACTCTATTAATTTCCAGTAACAGTATCTGTGTAAATTATTTACTCATTCCCAGTTAGAGTGTCTGTGTAGATTATTTACTCATTCCTAGTTAGAGTATCTGTGTAAATTATTTACTAATTTCCCGTTCGAGTATCTGTATTTATTATTTAATCTTTCTCTTTATTGTAAATTTTTCATTATTTAGTAAATTTATTGTCTTCCTAGGCGCGTTCCAGAGATCACTTCTTATTCTGACATAGTGAGGCATTCCATGAGTAGAGAAAAGAAGAAAAAAAAAAAGAAGACTGTCTTTCTGTTTAAACTACTTGGCTCTTTTTTTTTTTTTTTTTCGTGTGTACGTGTGGTTACTTTAAATTTAGGTGACCACAACTTGTCGGCTTCGAGATTTCGTAGGGATTTTCCCTGGGCAGTACCATATTATGAGTAGCGGGAGGGGGGTTAGGGTTTGTGTTAAATGAATAGCTAGGATTTTTTTTTTGGCCCCTAGAGAAAATAAAATGCCTAGCCTTACCGAGGGTTTGAACTCGGTTCTCCCGCTTGAGAGCCTAGTGTTCCAACGTTCGGCCAGCCGCTTCTCGCGTCTACTTGTAAATTATTATTTTTTTTTTTTCAGTTGTCTCGGTCAATTCACCATCCTTAATGTAAACATTTCTTTGTTCCTATTTAAAATACTAAATGACTCATTGAAGAAATAGACTGTCATCCCTGTGTGATGTTTATGGCACAGTGTGATGGTTATGATGTTATAACTTGCTGTCTGTCTGTATGTCTGATTGTGCGCACTGGTGTGCAAACATGTTGTGTTATCTATCAGCAGTACTGTTAAACAAGGGTTTCCGTAATCGATACAATAGTGTAATGCTAAACGTTATGGTTAAGCACCAACGAGGAGATCAAAATTAGAATTTTAAGAGCATGCATCTTCCCTGTAGCAACATACGGATGTGAGTCGTGGACTATCTCCCAGTCCTTAAGAAAGAGAATAGTTGCTCTTGAGCTGGAATGCTATAGAAAGATTCTCAGAATATCTTGAACGAAAGAGAGGAGAAATACTGACATCTTGACAGATCTTAACATCAAGGAAGAGTGGCTAATAAACAGCATCCTGTCTCTGAAGCTGAAATATTTTGGTCATATCAAGCGCCACAACGGATTGGAAACAAATCATAGCAGAAGGCATAGTACCAGGAAGGAGGGGCAGGGGCCGACCGATAGGAAGATGGGCACAGGATATAAGTGACTCCTTGAGTATGAAAGTGCATGAGGCGGGAGAGCTGGCGAGAGACCGTTTCTTTCAGGCAGACCGTGATGATAGCGAGATTCTGCAAAGGACCTGCTACATGATGATGATAACCGTTTAAAGAAAAGGTTACGCATAGCTACTGGAAGAAACATACGTAGACATAATTTATAGAGTAAAAGTGTTTAAATCGCATCCAAGAATACCTTACTGTTCAGCCAATGAACTAGAAAAATTTTTTTTTCATCTTGTTTATGAATATTTTTCCCCCCACTCCATTGAGTGCCCGGAACAGATCGCGACGATTGGCTGGAGCAAAGCCTCGACGTCATGTACGTCTTTGCAGCTCAGCCCACAATCGGATTCTTGTCTGCAGGCAGGGATGGTCAGGCAAGGGTGAGAATGTTGTTGGCAGTCAGAAACTGTGTGGTCAACCGTGAAGAATTTATCTGGCATTGGCCCTTTGAAAAAACAGGCCTTTCAGCATCTCACAGTGGAAGGACATGGAATCGAAGAATTTCACTGACATACCGTTGTGCACTCAAGTACATATCGTTGTGCACTCAAGTACATATCGTGTGCACTCAAGTATCCTTCGGTGCGGCACAACCCAGCGCAGTCTATCATGACGCTGCAACAATAAGAAAGACTCGTCACTAAACCGGACATATGTCCATAATTGTCACCTGCCAATGGATGATGATAGTGGTCCCAAAGAAGTTGATTTTGGAGATGTGGCGCGTACGGACAGGTCCTCAGTGAGTTCATCTTGCCCAAAGTCCAGCGTCATACAGTATGATTAGACACATCACGTCCTGGAAGCAATGATAGGCAGTTTGGGAAGCTGTTGTAAATCTGTTCCTGAGGGAACAAAGCCGGAAAAAAAACGATGATCCACTGCTGTTGTCCCTCTGAGTCGTCCACTGCAATACCTGTCTTTTTTTAAAGTCAGGGTCTTGGAACTGGTGCCAAATATGGTGTCTGCCTCGAGTGCTAGAGGTTCCGGGTTCAATCCCCGGAAGGGGCTGAAATTTTTTTTACGTGGACTTTTACTTCTATTAATTCCCTTTGATCTTTGGGTAGTGAGATCAGACGCCCGTGTGCATTGTTGTGCACGGTAAAAAAATACCTTGGCACTGGGAAATCGAAAAGAGTAGCCTAACGGCACTGCCCGGTCACAATTTGTAGTTAAAAATCTACCCAAAGTATTTCAGGATCCTCGCCGGTGCTACAGAGCCTGTACACTGTGCCAAGCTTCTTTGGACTTAGACTTGAGTTAGAAGAAGCACAGAGCACTGATGGGTCACTCACTACCTGTGTGCCTTGATGTTGATCCGTTGTTCATACTTCAAACTTCACAATTGACAACTGCGTTGTAAAGAGTATAACGCCTCACACAATTCACTATAGCATGCCCATTTTACACTGTAAATAATATTAGACTCTACTGTTTACATACTCTAGTATAAAATGTTACTTACAGACTAATAAAAACGCGCCATCAGAAAACTATGCGTTACTGATATTTAACAGTATATAATTGTAAGTATTGTCAATTTTGCGATAAATTATGTCATTCTTTGTCTTTGTTTTTTAAAACATATCTGCCAATTGTATTTTTTATACAGCATTGTGTATGTAGAAGGAATGCGAGAAAGGGGGACGGGGTGGAGGTGGGGGGGGGGGGGGTCTCTAAATACCTGGTGAATTAGTCATGCCGTTTGCCTAACGCCCTGGAGATTGTGAGTTCGTTTCACGAACGCTCAGTTCATTTCATGAGTGGGTTTTTTTTTACGAAGATGCTTAAGAATCGTCACTGGAGCTGCGGAGTTCGTGCCTTATGCAAATAAGATAAAACTGTTAAAAATAAATACCTGCAGTATATGAATACACTAGAAGTGTATGGGGAAAATGCGCGAAAGATGATCCATGGTGGAAATGAAGTCACGCGTTTGAAAGGATCAATCGACCGGCTGCACCTCTCATTATGGCACGTGATAGTACATTATGCTCCAATGTTCTACAGCTTCACACCAGAGGCCAGGAGTTGTGACGTCACTGCTCTTTTTATTCCCACAAGTTTTCCTGGCAAGTGGATTGTATTGGCGACCTGGTCGCTCATTGGCGCTCCGGTAGACGTGAGTTTTATGTGCATATCCGTTTTACAGATCTTGCTTATTTGTATGTAGACTATTGATTTCTTGCGTCTCGGGCAGATTCACTCCGACTGAAAGAAACATCCTAAATTAGTTGACTCTTACGAGATGCTTATGATGGAGGCAGCGGGTCTATTTTTTTTTTTTTTTTTTCTTTTTTCCTACAACGGGGCTCGGACATCCACATGATGTCTTATCTCAGAAATTGATTTTTGCGTTTACATCCATTTTACTGATCTGATTTGTTCGTTTGCAGACTGTTGGTTCCTCTCGTCTCTGGAGAAGCACTTCGACTTTTTTTCAATCTTTTTTTCTTTTCTATCGTTCTTTCTTTCTTTCTTTCTTTCTTTTTCTTTCTTTTTCTTTCTTTCTTTTTCTTTCTTTCTTTTTCTTTCTTTCTTTTAATCTTTCTTTCAACTCCTTTTTGAGCACAATCAGTCAGTCGAATCTTCATAGAAGAAGAATTCTGATTAAATGACCTGGACTCTATAGTCGACCCAGCTTTAAATGAGTACTATGACATATCCTGGGAGGTAAAGGCTGTCGGTGTAATGCTGACCTCATTACTTTTGGGTACCGATTGTTCTATATAAAAAAGGGTCTAATGTTGAATGTTATCAGCCTAACAAACATCCAAGACATAAAACAGGTGGCAACGAACCGCCAGACATGGAGAGCTATGAACTCTGCTCTATGCGCCGCCCTGGGCACAAGAGGAAAGACAAACTAACTAATGTTGAAAGTTTTATTAAGAATCGACAGGACAGCACTAAGGACATTCTCGTAAGCGCTCCGTTCCCTTTTTCAGCAGCCTACGCAGAGTTCCAATTCTGATGGCATCAGGAATAGCTCGGGTCAATAACCACAATATCTCTCTTTTGAGTTTTGAGCGTCAGTCAGATCCCTTGGTCAGTCCTTGCACCATCAATCTCCTCATCATACCACCTACCAACAAATACATTTCTTAAATGTTTGTGTATTCTAGACAAAGCAATAAGGTCTACTGTGTTCGTAAATTGTTGCTGTGATTGTTATTCGACATTTGCTTCGTTAATATAAATTTCTGTAACCTATGGTGCCATTTCAATGGGTTGAAATGAATTCTGTCCGTATTCCATAGTCGTGGATTTCAAGCTGTACGATAGACATGGCCAATGAGACACCTTTTTCGGGGTGCCGAGTTGACCATGTATCTTAGTGCACTTGTATTCATGGCGAGGCGCAGACGCCGTCTGGAGGTGACAGGTTCAATTCCCGGCACGGTAACTATAGCTTTCGATTTTTATGTTGTCTAGTGTGTTCTTCTATCTTTCTACTTCTTTCTATGAGTGCCGTTTACAATACTTTATGTTACTTGATTAATTCATCATACCTAATGATCTATGTGTGTCTCTCGTCTGCTCACTCGCTCTCAAAGTACCCTTACAGCACTTAGCATCTCATGCACCAGTTCACCACCAAATGGTTTAGAACCTGCCAGTCTATCTGCTTGGTCGTTTCTCAACATGCCAGCATTTTTATATTAACATGTCCTAACGTAACCATTGGTTACCTACCGTGTAACGTCTGGAACTTCTTCTTCTTAAAGTAGTTATATAAACCTTGTCCCTTTGTCGGACCCGTCTTTTCGTTATTTTGAAGCCTTACCCTGACTGTTGCCCGGGGCCCTAATATAACCTAACGGTTGAACAGGGTTTCTGCGACTTCTCCATGGATGATTCTCATTCGCATGATGGCACCCTGTGTCATCGGGTGTTTATCGCTCTGTGTGATGTCCTGGTGGGGTACAACTTACTTACTTTCTTGAAGTTCATGTCACGCGGCGTTGGTATTCTTGCCTATTCACAAATCTGTGTCTCGTGTGCTTTTAGTCAGTTCTGTAACAGATGACCTTGCGAGCTATGATGTCAAACTCTCCAACATCTTCTCTCTCGAATCTCCCTCTGCCCCTTTTACCTTCTAACTTGTTGAAGGATGTTGTTATCAGAATCATATAAAAAAAGAGTAAAGATGTTTACGCCTTGGGCGCAAAGGGGGGGGGGGGGGGGGGGGGGGGAATATGCGAAGAAGCACACCATATTTTTTACAGACCAGTCGGCACTAGGTGGGTAATGTTGTCAGCATTATGCCGACTGTCTTTACTTCCCCAGGACATACGTCCTGGTACCCATTTTAGGCTGGGTCGACCTGCGACGCCACATACCATGATAAAAATCGACACAGCCAACAGTGGGTTTCGATTGCAGTACGTTGTAATTACGAGTCGGACTCGCAACGCCTAAGCCACGGACACCGCATAGCCGCATTTAGCTCCCACAATTTTACTTAATACTCATTTAAGGATGTGTCGCCTTTGAATTCAAACTCATTTCCTGAAAAAAACATGCCAGCACCCTTCGGATTCGAACTCAATACCTTCAAATCCGCATACGAGCACCTTACCGCTACACAACGGTAGCTTCCTCTGTGTGAAGGCGAGTCTTGTTAACCAAAAAAAAAAAAAACCAAAAAAAATGCCGAAAGCGGAACTTTGCCGTTGGCTTATGCTGGATTGTGTGTTTGTGTGTAAGTCTGTGTGCTTATTCATGCTGCTTCCGCCGAACAACAAGGTCGTTTAGGCAGATGTCAATAAGACAGAAACAATCCCAAGCGCTCCAGCTACGCAACTGTATTTTCCTTCTGCCGACACGCGATCTCCTGCAAGTTTCTAATGCCGTCTTACTGTTTACACACAGGCCACCCGCTGTATTGGTTGCATCTTATTGGTGTTTTCGCACCGGTGTGGAATTTGCACAAGAAAGGCCCTGATTTTGTTTGACGGAGCATCCATCTCAACTTGATCAAAGCGACACAGAGCACCGCCATTTTCCAACATATCAAGGAACCTTGTGGTCGAGGCAGGTGGGATTTGGGTATGTTCAGAAGGATTAGCTCTGCTTTTGTCTGACTCTTTGACCATTGGGATGATCTGTTTGTTAGATTTGTAAAACTCCCGGGCTGGGACAAAGTCAAACAGAGCTGGACGCCCCTCAGGGGGAGGTAACTTTAGCCATGAAGTAGTTGTTAAATGTGCAATGTGAGACAAGTGTCGTATAAGATTCGCTCCCCTTTCGTGGACGTTAGAAATCCAGTTATCAAGTAGTCGTTGGAAACCGTGGGTTATTTTCTCATTGTGTTCTTTATATACTATTTTCAGTGTCTTGCTATGTCCTTTTTTTAAATTATTTTTTATATTCTAATAGTTTTCATTTATATATTTAAAGCAATTTAAACTAATAAATGAAACTTAGGTTATTTAATCAAAACAGTGTTTTCAGTAGTGAATTTCACCTCACCCATTTTTTCACATTATTTGGACGCTGCGATTTTTGACGCCATGGGGGTGTTGTTTGGCTTGTTTTTCTTTTTTGCCATATTCTGTTTGCGTCACTAGACGTCGAAGGTTATCAGATGAATTGTATGCGAGCTAGGTCACGCTCGGTGCCCTGTGTGCTGTGACGTTGTGGAGCCCCAAGTTATAAGTGACCTCTTCGATCCATGTTCTTCTTGGTCATCCCCTTCCTCTTGACGTTTCTACTTTCATGCTACACGGTCTCGTTGCTGGCATCATTGGATTCATTCTCGTTATTGGCCAAACCATTTCAATATTTGTTGTTCCGTGAATTTGATTATGTGTGTTGTTTCAACAGTTATTGAAATTGCTTTGCGTTTCACGTGACCTCTTCAAGATTTGCACCCTACCTTTCTCAAACATCTCAGATAGTACTTTTGCTTTCGTGTTCTTTTAGTCAGTGCCCAGGGCAGACGTGGTTAGTGCCTTGTGGGAAAGCGTGTACAATTCGGAGGAGCAGATGGATCACCACAGTCTGGTGAGATTGATGCAGTTGGGGGTGACTAGAGGTTCTGGCAGAAGCTCGAGGCTCAGAGGTAAGGCAAGACGGACGTTTAATCAGAAAGCTAATGACACCATTAGTATCGGAACTCTTCGCTGGCTGCTGAATTTGGGGACGGAGAGTTTATGGGAATGCCCAGAGTGTTGTGATGTTGGTTCTTGAAGCGAATCAAATCAAATTAGTCAGTGCCCAGGTTTGTTACTGACAGCAAATGGCTGGTGTGCACACGCCATTTATAATTTGTCTTTTTTTTTTTTTTTTTGCCTCTGCTGAGAAAACCTGATTTTTCAAAATTAGGGTAAGTTGATTCGTGACATTGCTGGCTAGTTGGATAGTTTTTTCTATCAATATCCTCTTTATGCCATTGTTGACACATGAGACATTCACAAGTGATCTCCATTTCTGCCGGTCTGCTGCTTTTCTGCCCATGGTATTTCAGACTATTGTCCTTCTCCGGGTTTCCTTAGGTTGTCCATGTCTCCTGTTCCCATCTGTTGTTCACCGGAGAGCTGTTTTTTTTTTCCAGAGTATCACAAGTCATCGTACAAGCATGTCCAAGCCATCTCCATCGTCTTACTTTGATAACATTTGCCAGTGATGCACATTCTTTTTTTTTTTTTTTTTTTTTTTTTACAATAAATTCTTCATGTGTGATCTTGCTGGCTAAAATAAACATTTTTTTTATTTTAAAGTCTCAAGTTTATGTGTAATTCCAGCTGTCATTTTCCAAAATTCACTGTTGTATAATAGTATTTCAAAATGTTGCTCTTGTAATTCTTGTTTAAATCTCTCCCTTTTCTAGAATATTTAATTTTACCTAAAATAAAACCCAACTAGATCTAGGGTGTGGTTCTTCAGCTGAAGCAACTGGTTCCATTTATCGTGTCAGTATTACAGATTTTACTAAACAATAAAAGACAACGTAAAGAGGTCGTAATATTCAAAGTTTTTAATCAGGAATGATTAACATACTTCTAAGATGAGAGAAGTGGGCCACATACGAAGTGTCTCCCACAGTGTTGCCACTTTTCTTTGACAAAAAACATCCAAAACGGAGTCAAAAAATATCTAAAAATATCTAAATTTGCGTGGAAAACATCTAGAAAAAACTTACCCTATAGAATCATGTGCTAATCTTTACTGAAGTCTGCCTTACAAGATCCGCAGGATAAACTTAGCTTGGATGATGAAGTTGAGGCTTCAGATCCAAAATGACTCTGGCATGCTTTAGCTGTTCCAATTTCTTTTAATATCTAATCAGAGAGCTGATTAGTGGAACAGCCTTTTTCTACTCCTATCAGGCAAAATTTTATTGTTAAGATAGCATTTAAAGGGTCAAATTTCATACTGTTTCTTAGGTTAGATTTAATAAATTCACTCAAACGAAAAACATCTAGAAAACCATCTGCCATCTAAACATCAAAAACGCTATCTAAATGCAAGGATAAACATCTAAATCTGGATGTTAAACATCCAAAGTGGCAACACTGGTCTCCTAGTTAGTCGTCCCCATGTGTGATTCAATTTTTTGTTATTTGAAGCCCACCCTAGCTTTTCCCGGGGGCCCTAAATATATCCGGGCCTTAAATATTGCCTAACGGTTGAACGCGGTTTCCGGGACCTCTCTACAGGTGATCTTCATCCGCATGGCGGCACTTTGTGTCACCGGATGTTTATCGCTTGTGTGATGTCCTGGTGGGGTACAACTTATCTACCTGACTGTAGTGTCTTTTGCTATCTTTGATATTCTCGAGGAGCGGCGGGTCTAGTGGGGGGTGGAGTGCAGGGGTCAAAGATAAACTATTTGATTCTGTTAGAAACTATATAAATTCTTTGTGATGTTATATATATCCTTTATATAAATCCTTTATATATATATATATATATATATATATATATATATATATATATATATATATATATATATATATACTTTATATATATTTCATATACATATATATTCTTTATATATATCTTGTTATATAAAGGATATATATAAAGGATATATATATATATGAAATGTATAAAAAGGATATATATAAGGGATATATATATATATATATATATATATATATATATATATATATATATATATATATATATATATATATATATATATATATATATAAATATCCCTTATATATATCCTTTTTATACATTTCATATATATATATATATATATCCTTTATATATATCCTTTATATATATATCCTTTATATATGTATCCTTTATACATATCCTATATATCCTTTATATATGTATCCTTTATACATATCCTATATATCCTTTATATATGTATCCTTTATACATATCCTATATATCCTTTATATATATATATCCTTTATATATGTATCCTTTATACATATCCTATATATCCTTTATATATATTTCATAATCTATGTTTTCCTTATAACTGTGTCATAGTGTAAATATCAAAGATCCTTGTGTCTTTCTTCAACTGTGAACTATACCATCCTGGATGAAAGTAGATGGATGAAGCAGGACACTATGCTACTCATAAACAGTTGGCTCTGTCAGTTTTATTTTCTTCTTCTTCTTCGCGTTCACCGGCTGTAAACTCCGGCGGAAAGTTCTGGTTGTTTGTCCACTTCTGGACTGCAGTCCTGTTCCAGAAACTGAGTGTTGAGTGTGAATCCGTTTCACAGGTCCCGACCCATTTGTAAGCAGACTGCTGGTTCCTTGCCTCTCAGACAGATGCACTCCGACTTCGAAGAAAGCTCCCAGTTAGTCGACTCTTACGACATGCTTTTAGGTAGGCAGTGGGTCTGTTCTTGTTTTCCCTTTCAAAAAGTCCCGGAACCCATACGGGGAATCAGGTTTTATGAAATTTGGATTTTACATTTGTGGTGTTTTTTATTGTGCAAATATCAAAGGCTTTGTGTTGTTTTTTTTTTACTAAGAACTATATGATTCTATGCTATAGAATCTTTATGACAATATACTACTCTCAAACAACTGACTGTAAGTTTAATGAAATCTAGATGTTACATATGAGGTGCTATTGTGTAAATATCAAGGACCTTAAAGTGGTATTTGTTTGTTGGAAACTATACGATTTCATACGAAACTGTATACATCTTTATGAAAATATGCTTTATACAAACAGATGGCTCTGTAAATTTAATGAAATCTATATTTTTACATATGCGGTGTTATTATGTAAATATCAAGGACCTTAAAGTGGTATTGGTTTGTTGAAAACTATACGATTTCATACGAAACTGTATACATCTTTATGAAAATATGCTTTTTACAAACAGATGGCTCTGTAAATTTAATGAAATCTTGATTTTACCTAAGCTGTGTTTTGAGTAAATATCAAGGATCTTTGTGTGGTTTTCTTTCATCGGAGACTAAAGCATAACCACCAATTTTCAGAAACTTCGAGCTCTCGTCATGTTCTCAGTCAGTGGTTCCTTCAGTGAATCTGCTCTCGGTCCTAGCTTGAGATGATGTACATACGGGACATTCACGACGGGGGCCATGGGCCCCAAACAGGAGGCCACATGGGGCATGCCCCACACCCAGGACTGTACCAAAGACCTCTAGAATCGCATAGATGCTCTCTTCCGTACGATCCTTATCCAGCAGTAAGTATCCATGTATGTGCTTGTGTGTTCTGCTGTGTGTACAGTTATGTGTTGGCTGTTCTTGGGGTCGAATTTAGACTTCATTTTGATATATAAAGGACTCAGATCACTAATGTTTTAAATTACACCCACTAATGTCAGAAAACTTTTAAATACAGTTATTCAAAATTATTGATACACTTTCATTAGTGTATATTTCTTTGAATATACATAACGTATTAATAATATACATTATCAAATCAGAAGATTCGTCGTAAGACTCTGTTTTCGAAAATTTGCAATAAGGCTTCATCTGTTTCAGTTGTGCTTCAGATTCTAGCCATATAAAACGACATATCTTATCAGCGTTTTAAATATTTTGATTTTGGTAAAGATCTAAAGTTTCGATTACTACCACTAGAGCCCAGCTTTATAACCACCCATTCGAGTGCGCATGCTCCTACCACCAAGGACCCTTCGGTTCATTTCCGAGTAAGATGGCCTCCTTGCAGCGAAAGGTTTTCTGCGTTCTTGAGTTCAGCATAACTGAGTCAGCCACAGCAATGTAGCATTCCGTCTTCGATTTGGCATAGAACTACTAGAGTGTGCATCCGTTTTACAGATGTGACTCATTTGTATGCAGACTGCTGGTTCCTTGCCTCAGGCAGATGCACTCCGGCTTTGAAGGAGGCTCCCAATTCTTCTTTTTCTTCTTTTTCTTTTTCTTCTTCCTCTCCTTCTTCTTTTTCTCCTTCTTCTTCTTTTTCTTCTTCTTCTTCTTCTTCTTCTTCTTCTTTTTCTTCTTCTTCTTCTTCTTCTTCCTCTTCTTCTTCTTCTTCTTCTTCTTCTTCTTCTTCTTCTTCTTCTTCTTCTTCTTCTTCTTCTTCTTCTTCTTCTTCTTCTTCTTCTTCTTCTTCTTCTTCTTCTTCTTCTCCTTCTTCTTCTTCTTCTTCTTCTTCTCCTTCTTAGTCTTATTCTGTTTCTTCCTCTTCTTCTTCTTCTTCTTCTTCTTCTTCTTCTTCTTCTTCTTCTTCTTCTTCTTCTTCTTCTTCTTCTTCTTCTTCTTCTTCTTCTTCTTCTTCTTCTTCTTCTTCTTCTTCTTCTTCTTCTTCTTCTTCTTCTTCTTCTTCTTCTTCTTCTTCTTCTTCTTCTTCTTCTTCTTCTTCTTCTCCTCCTTCAACATTCCGAGCACTTGAGGTTAATTGCTGCAGATATCACCCGCCTTCGCTCATCTCTCTGGTGGTCTTCTCTTTCCAACTGGTGACACCAAGTGTTTATAGGTCTTTTTAGATATTATCTCTCCATCGTCTTCTTGGTCTGCCTCGTGGTCCACGACCATTCAGCTTCCTTGTGTACACAGCTTTTTACCATTTTGTCACCTGGCTCGCTCTCAATATGCCCCATCCAGTTTCAGTCTATTATCCCGCATGATGTCAATGATCTTATTCGGGAGACCCGGGTTCGACTCTCTGTAAGGTGATGGAATTTTTCTGTTCAGAGCAAAATTAAACATCCTAATCTGCACAGTTCATGGCGACATCACTAGTCATGCGGCACTAAATGGTCAGGCTCACCACCTCTTGTTTACACTGCCCAAAGAAAAGAAGTGTTAAAACAGACAGTTGTGACAGCTGGTTCGACAGATGCCAATGAATAATGATGATTTAAATAGATTATGAATTTGCTTGTTGTTTCTCAGAGTCTTCCCCCACTGTTTGTATCTTTGATAGTCCAAAGATTCGTTGTAAGACTATGTTTTCGAAAATTTGTAATAAGGTTTCATTTATTTCAGTTGTTCTCCAGTTTCCAGAGTCAGATAAAACTTCATGTCTTATCAGCGTTTTATATATATATATATTGATTTTGGTGTTGCGAGACAGACACTTTGACTTTAGCAGATGTTGAAGGGCATAGTATACTTTATTACGAGATTGTAGTCTAGATTGTATTTCTTCTCTCAACATGTTGGCGCAGTTGAAGTTTGCATCAAAGTACTTATAAGTTTCCGTTTGTTTGATTTTCATATTATCGACTTGTATGTGGCCGGAGTTTGCATCCTTTCCCTGTCTAGCTGTTGTCATGTAGTCTGCCTTATCTTGGTTGATAACAAATACAACTTAACTTTTGTACCTTAGAGAAATAAATTTGAAATATTTTGGAATCGAAAAATACATCCTTGGATCAGAAGCAGCTGCATCAACAACTGAGCTTTAATTCGTTAATGTTACAGATCAACTGGACAGAAAAGATTTCGAATTGTGTACGCATATAAAGAGTAACAAATAAACGTACTCTAAGTTTTCTTGGTACTGAAAGAGTTGAACAAAATTACACGTGAGAACAAAAATAGGAGAACCCATAGAACGGTAACAGAGCCATAGGTCGACCACGCAGAACATGGATCGCAAAATATCAAAGACACGTAATGAACTATATACGAAGCGAACAAAAGGGTCCGTTCCGGAGATCTCTTCCTGTCCTGATGCTGCGAGGCATTCCAGGAGTATAGAGAAGAAGAGGAAGAAGAAGAAGAAGAAGAAGAAGAAGAAGAAGAAGAAGAAGAAGAAGAAGAAGAAGAAGAAGAAGAAGAAGAAGAAGAAGAAGAAGAAGAAGAAGAAGAAGAAGAAGAAGAAGAAGAAGACGAAGAAGAAGAAGAAGAAGAAGAAGAAGAAGAAGAAGAAGAAGAAGAAGAAGAAGAAGAAGAAGAAGAAGAAGAAGAAGAAGAAGAAGAAGAGAAGAAGAAGAAGAAGAAGAAGAAGAAGAAGAAGAAGAAGAAGAAGAAGAAGTAGTAGTAGAAGAAGAAGAAGAAGAAGAAGAAGAAGAAGAAGAAGAAGAAGAAGAAGAAGAAGAAGAAGAAGAAGAAGAAGAAGAAGAAGAAGAAGAAGAAGAAGAAGAAGAAGAAGAAGAAGAAGAAGAAGAAGAAGAAGAAGAAGAGGAAGAAGAAGAAGAAGAACAACAAAAACAACAACAACAACAACAACAACAACAACATGAGGCCCCGGCAGGTTGTTAAGCCCTAAGCTGTAGCTTATATAGCCAATGCCTGAATCCAACACTGGTTGTTCTGTGCAGTTTCGGGAAATCAACAGTTAGTATAAAGTTAAAATTTTATAAAAGAGGCACTACTGCTGTCTAGGGGATCGAGTTCATTGCACCGCTTTTCCTTTCCCCCTACGATCCTCATGGATCTAAAGAGGGACAAACCTTCGCCTTCTGTAAGCTATCTATTGGTTACTATTTTCCATACTGCAAGATATCTGTTGCTTGCAAATTGTCCCCTTTTGTATGCAATATATTGGTTAACATTTTCCCTAGTAGAAGCTATATTGATAACCATTTTCCCTACTGTAAGCGTCGGCGTCTGTGGCTTAGGCGTTTTGAACGCGCTTCGTTATGCCGGGGTGCTGGGTTCGATCCCAGCTGCGGGCCTAGCGCATTGCGATGGTTTCAACAGTGGTATCGAGAAACCGACCGTCCATAAAGCAATGGCAAACTACTAGACGTAAACTTGCCTAGAAAATCACAACACCCAAAAAATGCTGGATTTGGTTCTGCAACGTCCTGTAACGCATACGCAACTAAATTTAACTACTGTAAGCTATCTACTTGCTACCATTTTCTCATACTGTAAGCAATTTATTGGATACCATTTTTTCCATTGTAAGCTATCTATCAGCTGCCATTTCCCCCTACTCTAAGATATCTATTGGTTACCATTTATTTAAATGTAAGCTAGCTGTCATTTACCATTTCCCCCTATTCTAAGCTATTTATTGGTTTCCATTTGTTCCATTGTAAGTTGTCTATCGGTTACCATTTTCCTTCTCTGTAAATTATCTATAAGCTACCATTTTCCCCTACTGTAAGATCTATTGGTTACTATTTATTTCATTGTAAGCTAGCTGTCATCTACCATTTTCCCCTACTGTAAGATTTATTGGTTAGCATTTATTTAATT
>CAJHNH020008466.1:100000-107500 GCA_905116865.2 Candidula unifasciata
CTCCAGTTTTCTCCTTCTCATTACTTAATCAAAGAAGGTAAATTGTCTCTTTAAAAAAAAAAAAAGGTAAAGGAAAGTCGGGAAATGGGAAAACAGCGTCATTGCACACGGTTATGAACCATAAGTGCTCTGCCACCAGTACGGACAGCTAAGAAACTGTCCGCCTGTGTCACCGTCCGTACGTAACTCCGTAGCTACAGCATGGTTCTTCCTTTCACCCCAGAGTGTCAACTCCGGTACCCATTTCTTAGTGGCTGGGTGAACCCCGGGAACCGCCCAATTTCGAACACCGACCGTGGCTGCAGCGAGTCGCAGCTAGATTTGAAAGCGAACCTCCTATCGACTGCGCTATCGTGGATTCTGATATGAGCAATCAGTTTTCTTTGTTAGTCAGTTTCTTTCAAGACATCCTTGTTACTCTTTTTATCTGTCCGGGGCATTCTCATCATCCGCATATTAAACCACAATTTAAATGCTAAAATACGAAAATGCAAGAGCAGCTAGATGACTCAACCGAAAATATAACCTCACTTGATCTTGCTGAGAGGACTCCAATGCCTTTTAGGCTGGTTATGAGAAGGGATGAAGAGATGTTATTGCTTACCAGGAAAGTCCCCTTCCAATCAATTCAGGTACCGTCTCCACAATGAAGGTTGGCCGCACTGGATCTCCAACACGCGCTGTCTCTTGTTCTGGTTGTATAATCTCTCAGACTTTTCACTCTAGTATGGTTTTAAAAGAGTCTTTTTATGTGGCAAAAATAATTTAGGTGTCATCTTTATTTATTTTATTTTCTGTAATTCTCTTTTCATTTGTAGCTTTTCCAGAACCTCTGTATTTGACTGTTTTTGTTTCCATGAGATACGACATATTCTTCAGCATATCCACATTTCCAGAAACTTAGTTAATTTTCTAGTTACCTGTCCAAGTTTCTGCATCACACAGCACCATATACCTCTTCCAATAAAACGTCAGGAATATAAAATTATGGCGTGATTTTTTTTGGGTCTTACTTTTTCCCCCGTTTCTTCCTGTCTATTTTCCCTACTTGGACCTGGTTGAGGCCTACAAGGCATATTTTCCCTCATCCCCGCATACATATGTTGAATGTTGAATTAAGAATCGACACAATAGTACTGCCACACGCAGTATGGAAGACTCGATAAAGAGATACAGGCTAGAGTTCAAAAGCCAATTCAGTCAACTACCAACTGGCCCCACTTCTTCGTCATCCAAAGATCTCGTTACCAGCCAAACAACGGATGATCAACAGCATTTTCATCCCTACGTTATATTATCAGTGCCAAACGTGGACACTGAACAAATCACATATGCAAAAAATAACTACGTGTGAAATGCGATGTCTCCGAAGAGTCACCAACAATACACGAAGAGACAGAGTCACAAACGTCAGCATTAGAGACAAAGTTGGAACAAGATCATGCATGAAACATATTGAAAGACAGAGAATGAAGTGGTTTGATCATTTAGTAAGAATGCAACCGGATCAGATTGCCTATAAGGCCTTTTACAGTCGAACATAGGGAAGAAAGGACAGAGGAAGACCCAGGAAAAAATGAATAGATGGAGTAGCTGAATACGGCCAAAAGATCCAGAAAACTGTCACTCAAATCACGCGAGAGGCACAAAACAAATATTTTAAACCACGACACTGGGCTGCAACCCAGTAAAAGTGTAGAAGACAATAAATAGATAGTACGGCCATACGCGCTCCGTCCTAATCTTCAACAGCAAACGAAGAGTTCCAATTCCGATGGTACCGATAACTGTCTGATTGTATATCTCTCTTCACCTTGAGTGTTGAGCGTCGGCCAGATCTGCTGGTAGCTCCTCGCAGCGTCATTCTTCTCAGACCGTAATTATATATTTGTGCATTCCTAAAAGGCCCTCACAATATCTAGCTTGTCATACATCAGTTCACCACCAAGTGGTGCAGAACAGGCCAGTCTATCCGCCTGCTCGTTTCACAACACACCAGCATCACCTGGAGAAAATATACAAAGGACACTAACTACCCGAGACCTCTGTAGCGATGCTTGCCACTCTACACAGGGCATGCCTGTCTCCTAATTTCCCAGCATACTCTATGAATCAGTTACAGTTTCAAGATGTGTGTACAGCTTATTCTCAGTGACTGCATCCACCTCCATTCTCAAACTAGACGTTGTGACATCATATGCAAAGATTTGCTGCACTAGCCACACACATATCAAAGATGTGGCCTCATAATCCACACAGTATTTCCTATCCCAAAAGAAAAAATCACCACTCAAAACAAAACAAAAAATACCACATAAATACAAGTGTTTTGTCTATCAGGCGTGTGTTCTTAGCCCTCTGCTCTACGACAGTAAAACTTGGTCAACTTATTCGCACCAGATCAGTGATTGGCACCTTTCCGTCTATCTAGATAGTGTTACATTGCGCTATGAGAAGGCATGAGACTCACAACCCGTTGGCGATGGCTAGTGTGACTAGCCCGTGTCAAAAAAAGTCTTCCACAATGATAGCCTGAGATTTCAGGACCATTGTTGTCAACATTTGTGTTTAATCCGTTTCTTCTCAGACGCTCAGCTCTCATCCTTTCTGCAGTCATTTCTTCCTTCAGTCTCATTCCCTTCCTGATATTCCTTTTCCACACAACACGATCCATGGCATTCTGCTCCCATGAGTTCACCTCAATACCTGTATCATTCATGTCCCGCTTGCACACATTTGTATACCGTACTAGAGGTCCGCCTAGAGGTCCGTCATCTTCTTCCATTCATTAATTCACTAAAAAGGATGTCCTTAGGGACTCTGCCATCCTCCATTCTCCAGGTGTGACCCAGCCACCTGAGCCTTCGTAGACTGAGCATGGAAAATACTGTTGTAGTACCTGCTCTTTCCAGTACCTCAGTGTTTGTGATTTTGTCCTGCCACTTAATGCCAAGTATTCTTCTTAGACATCGCATGTGAAATCTATTAGGCCGTCTCTCCTGGTACAAATAGGTTGACCAAGTTTCACTGCCATAAAGCAGAGTGCTGAGAACACAGGCCTGATGGACAAGGTTTTTGTTACAATTGTGAGTTTTATGTTCTTCCAAACTCTTCTTGTCAATCTGATCATTGTTGTTGCTGTCTTACCTTTCGTGATGTTGTTGATTTTTTGGTCCAGTGATAGTTTACTAGTCACTGTGGAACCCAGATAGGTAAAATGGTCTACAGTCTCAAGCTCTTAACCGTCAATGTAGACTGTAGGTCTGTCACCTTGCACTATAACCTGGACTGTGAGTCCAAATTCACAGCATGCATCAGCAAAGGCAGATAGTAAACATTGCAGCTTCTCCACTGAGTGGGTGGTTATTGCGGCATCATCTGCAAACAGCAGCTCTCTGATAAGTATTTTTCTTGTCCTGGTTTTGGCCCTTCAGCCTGCGAGCATTGTAAAGGCTGCCGTCAGATCGAGATTTAATTAATATACCACCATCTTGATATCAAAAGGCATGTGTCAAAAGAAGTGAAAAGTATATTCCAAAGAGGGTAGGAGCAAGTACACACCCCAGCTTCACTCCATTTTTTATAACAAACTCCTCCGATGTTACACTATCAAGGTTGATTGAACCTTTCATACCTGTGTGGAACGACTCAATATTGCTCAGTAGAGCAGGTGGACACCCAATCTTCTTCAGTGAGCTGAACAGACCTTTTCGACTAACCAAATCAAATGCCTTGGTAAGATCAATAAAAGCAACATACAGTGGTTGATTTCATTCGCGGCATTTTTCCTGAAACTGTCGTAATGAAAATATCATATATGTGGTAGACCGGTTTCCATGAAAGCCAAACTGTGACTCTGGGTGAAGTTCTTCCTCTCCATAGCACAGAGCCCGGGCAGTATTGTGGAAACCATATGTTGCCCATGCATAGTGATCCCCCCCCCCCCCCCCCCCCCTCGGCCTGCCTTGTTTACTCCAAAAAAAAAAAAAGGTAAAACCAGTACGTTTGGAACAAGGCAGGCTGCAGAAGCTGCCGGATCAGAAGAGCAACGCTTTATATGTCCGCTTGTCAGAGCATCCCTCCTAGACCAACTGCCAGCCAAGGCCAATGCCAAGGGCCTGGTCTGTCCTGCCATAACATAACGTTTTCCTCTTCCTAGGATAAGGCTAGTATTCTTCCCAATGCACTCCTCCACCTGATGCCGTTGGCACAATATGGAATGCTGGGTTAGTATACGCCGCCTAACATTCGGCGTAACAGAAGACAGGTGGTACCGGCTACTGTTATATGGTAGCTCAGTCCTATCTGACCAAGACCTGACACAATTTAGCACCAGAAGAAACATCTAAATAGCTTTCACATGCGATGCCTAAGAAGAATACTTGACATCAAATGGTAGGACAAGATCACGAACACTGAGGTGTTGGAAAGAGCTGGTATTAAACACTTTCCCCAATGCTCAGTCTACGAAGGCTAGGGTGGCTGGGTCGCTTTTGGAGAATGGAAATTGCAGAATTCCTAATGATAATCTCTATGGGGAATTAAAGATGCGTATCGATGTCGAGGCCGACCTCTAATACGATACAAAGATGTGTGCAAGCGGGACATGAATAATACGGGAATTGAGATGAACTCATGGAAACAAAATGTCATGGACCGTGTTTTGTGGGGAGGTATATGCGGAAGGGAATGAGAATGAAGAATTAAATGCAGAAAGGCTGAGAGCTGAGCGTCTGAGAAGAAATACACTAAACACAAATGTTGACAACAACGGTCATGAAATTCCCTGCTGTAATTGTGGAAGGCTTTTCTTTACGTGAGCAGGTCCTGCTAGTCACGCTTGCTATAGCCATGGACTGTGACCCCCTTGTTCCTCATAACACTGGATAACACTTCTTCTTCTTTCCTCTACTCCTGGAACGCTTCTCGGCGTCAGGACAGGAAGAGATCTCTGGAACCGACCCTTTTGTTTGCTTTGTACAGAGTACTTTTCAGTGTCTCTGATATTTCTGCGGTCCATGTTCTGCGTGGTCGAACTCTGGCTCTGTTACCGCTGTATATGTATAACATTGCTCTCTGTTGTGCCCTGTCTGATGCCAGTCTTGTTACATGGCCAAACCATTTGATTTGTTGTCTACCTATAAATATAACACTATCGTCTGGAAATACGAAAAGGTGCCAGTCAGTACAAGTGTATGTGTGTTTGATTCCCAGCTCGTTCCCTCTAGAACATAATCTGTTTGTGACTAAACACAAATGCATATACACATACCAGTTCCCAAGCATGAGCATTATGTTACCAAAATTAGAACACAACGTCAGTTCGCTAGAAACGACTCGCTCATAAATATGTTTATGTCATCCGGACTGGTTGCTAAATTTACACCCAACTCACATAAACCGCCAAATCAAAACTGAGAAAGTGTGAACCTATGTATTTGTTGACTGATTACACCCTGTGTAATCTGTAAGGAGATGTAGTTCAGACGATGTTTGTTTAATTTCTGATCAACATCGTTGCGTTTAGAGAGAAATAACAAAACCAAGCAGATAAAAAATGCGAAGTATCTGGATTTGTTGTTCTGTCGTGAGAGGAGAATCGTATGGCGGACAATAGGGGTTCCCAAATTGATTTGATCTACAGCCTCACATTTATTTAGCGGGTTAGGGGTATTCCTTGTGAAAGGAGAAGTAAGGCGCCTGTTTTCCTACGCTAGCCTACTGGACACACTTGGACACAGTGGAAACCTACCAATCAAATCTCTTTCATAAATGGTCGGTGTATTCCAGACACAGCATCGCGATCCAATACGTTTACAATTACTGTGCTTGTTATTCGACTTTTATCTTCGTCATTCCTCTTGGGGGATGCAATGTTTCCTTAATCTGAAGCCCCACCCTGGCTGTTGCCAGGGCCCGCAATGTAGCCTAATGGTTGAACGCTGTTTTCGGGACCTCACCACAGCGTGTTTATCGCTCTGTGCGATGTCCTGTTGGGGTAACATCTACTTACTTACTTTTTCGACTTATGCTTGGGTTAATATGAACGTATCTAACCTATGGCGCCATTTAATTAGTTTGAGACGAATTGTGTCCGCATTCCATAGTTGTGGATTTTAAGCTGTACGATAGACATTGGCTCTTTGGCAGTTTTGTGAAGTTAAAAAATATATTACTTCAACAACTCCTGCGTCGGCACTTGTTACTTGTTGTCCGTATCGAAATGCTACCACATCGGTCCGGATATTCGTGCACCGTCCTCCGATGCAGCAGCCATCGCAGTGTATTCACGCTCGCCGCACCCAGCACGAGCTAACTGACATCTTCTTTCTTGTTTCCATCACGGCTTTCTGCATGCTTGTCCTCAGTTGAAAAACATCTCCAAACAGTGGCTCATCAACTCTGACTCCTTTGTCTCAAAGGAGCTGTGTGGTCTCGATGCATGGCGTCCGCCTCGAGTGCTGGAGTCCCGGGTTCAGGTCCCTGTGAAGGCTGGGATTTTTTCACGTAGACTTCTAATAATTTCCCCTGATCTCAGGGTAGTGAGATCGCACGCCGGTGTGTATTGTTAATTGCGTAAAAAATCTATATTCACTTGGAAATCGAAAGGAGTAGTATAACAGCGCAAAATGTAGAGTTAAAAATCTACCCAAAGTATTCAGGAACCTCGCTGGTGCTACGGAGCTTGTGCACTGCGCTGAAAAACTTCGGACTTGAGTTAGAAGTAGAACGGAGCACTTATGGGTTACTACCCGTGTGCCATGACTTGGTCTCAAAATCTCTGGAAATAACGTATTCATTATGTGTGCCATGTCAATACATCTTCCTTTACTAACTAATGCAGACACGACCAATATGTAAGCTGTTTCATTTCCATTCACCCGGCGTGTTCTTGGGTGTACGTAAAGCCAAACTAGTTTCTTGAAGTGGGTCTTATGGATGCTGTCAACGTATTGTAGTCCGAGTGCCCCTGCGACGTTACTGTTGGGACCTGCAGATTCAGAAAATGATGAGCAGCCTGTTGCCAGAGAGCTACTGGTGCCTTGTGCAATTGCTGACTTGTGCGACTGGGGATCTGTTGTAGCTGCTGCTTTCATCGAGTATAACCTGCATTTCTTGTGGCGGACGCTTTGTGCTGACACTTCTGAAAGCTGCCTTAGGCGTTTAATGCATGTGTTGGCTATTGGCTTCGCTGAGACTGCAGTCGGTGTCTTTTCCACCGACAACACACAATAATGGACCATTCTCTCTCTCTCTCTCTCTCTCTCTCTCTCTCTCTCTCTCTCTCTCTCTCTCTCTCTCTCTCTCTCTCTCTCTGTGTGTGTGTGTGTGTGTGGGGGGGGGGTGTGGGGTGCACAAGAATGAAACAACTATGTAATGACTGTTTGCTATGAAGCTGGAACTGCGGTAAACTAACTACCGTTAGAAGAAAAAACGTCTAAACATGGTAGGGGTGGGGAAGGTTTAAGAGCTGAATCTCGACATAACTGGTAAAAAGGG
>CAJHNH020008466.1:112500-117962 GCA_905116865.2 Candidula unifasciata
GTTAATGCGTATGTGAGTGTGTGTGTGTGTGTGTGTGGTGGGTTGGGGTGGGGGGGGGGGGGCGGTCTGAGTTTGTGAATGTTGAATGTTGAATTAGGAATCGACACCACAGCACTCGGGGCATTACAATAAGTGCTCCGTCCCTGTCTGCAGAGGCAAGAGCAAAGTTCCATTGCCGATTGTATCAGTATGTCTGACTGTATATCCGTCGCGCTTTTCCTCTGAGTGTTGAGCGTCGGCCAGATCATCTGGTAACTCCTCGCAGCACCATTCTTCTCAGACCATGATGTCTTTCTGCCTCCGCACTCTTCATTTGCTCCCAAAGGACCTTAACAACATCTAACCTATCATGAGTCGATTCACCACCAAGGGTGTAGAACCAACCAGTCTATCTGACTATTCGTTTCCCAACATACCGGCATGACCTTAAAAAGTATCCAACGGGCACCAACTACCCGGGACCTATAAAGCGAAGTGTGTGTGAAAGAGAGAAAGAGAGAGAGAGAGAGAGAGAGAGAGAGAGAGAGAGAGAGAGAGAGAGAGAGAGAGAGAGAGAGAGAAAGAGATCAATAGAAAAAGGAAGAGGGCAGAGACCCAAAGCGAGTACCCTGTGCTACATTTTATTGTCCGATTCTAAGATTCAAAGAGGATGATGTATGCTACTAATGGCGTGAATATGACGTTTGTTATCACCGCATAATGTAGAACTTTATGAGAGAACTAAACAAGTTTCAGTGGACCAAGAGGCGAAGAAAAAACGCTGGCGTTGCTAAGGACACTTGTTGAGAACACCTGAGAACAACAAAACTAGAATGTCTTTGCACTGGAACACACAGGGGCATAGAAATAAAAGAAGATTTAAAAAAAAAACACATGGAGAGGTTTTGATTGATTGACTGATTGATGTTCAATCCCATCAGGCGTCATACCAAGCGATAAACACCCGGTGACACATAATGCCACCATTTGGATGAGGACAGGTCTCAAAAAACCCCGTTCAACCCATAGACAGGGTGGGTCTTCAAAATAATGAAACATTGCCACGGAGAAGGGAGCTGGATAGAACGATTTGGCGTGAATTGGTTGAGGACCTATGCTTCCCTGGGAGTTAGAAAGGCAGAAGAAGAAGAATCACCACATACACTTTCCAAACCCCCCCCCCCCCCCACCCCCTTTTTTTTTACAGTTATTTTTTTCTGCCGGAGACGGACCATTTCA
Source organism: Candidula unifasciata (assembly GCA_905116865.2). NCBI lineage: Eukaryota > Metazoa > Mollusca > Gastropoda > Stylommatophora > Geomitridae > Candidula > Candidula unifasciata. Next base: position 113,719 of record CAJHNH020008466.1, read on the forward strand.
AAAATGATCTTAGCTGCCAGATCGACACAGACTTGAGTGGGTACCGGGTACAGTCCTGGAAAGTAAAGGCGGTCGATGTGATGCTGACCACATCATTGGTCTATAAAAATATAGGTCTAGCCCTATATGTCCTATAGCCTAAAGGCGTGGAAAAGGGTCCTTTACTTGTGTGTGTGTGTGTGTGTGTGTGTGTGTGTGTGTGTGTGTGTGTGTTTGTGTGTGTGTGTGTGTATTACTGTTATTTGTCACAAATTTGCCAGAAGGCTTAAATCTCAAACATAGCGGTTTCCGGACTGGATTAAATCCAAGATGTCGAAAGAATTCTGCAGGATATACTTGAACTTCCCTTGCAGGTTTCGGGGCAGGGAAGGGGGAGAGGGGTAGGGGGTTAGACCAACTGACCTCTTCAAAGTCAGGTTATAAAAAGTATTCATTAGGGCGATGTGTTCAAATAAAAAGCACAGATGTCGCAGTCTAGCTGTAAACCACAACACACCAGCGACAACCTTTCTTGCAAATGGAGAGGAGTAAGAGCGAAATCGAGACATCCACTTTGAGAGCTATGGGGCATATCAATGACACATCAGTAGGTGGCAGTAATGATAATGATGATGGTCATGATGATGGTGATGGTTTGTGGTGGTTATGGTGATGATGATAGTGAAAATCTTATGCTACACTAAGTCTTCTTCTTCTTCTTCTTCTTCTTCTTCCTCTTCTTCTTCTTCTTCTTCTTCTTCTTCTTCTTCTTCTTCTTCTTCTTCTTCTTCTTCTTCTTCTTCTTCTTCTTCTTCTTCTTCTTCTTCTTCTTCTTCTTCTTCTTCTTCTTCTTCTTCTTCTTCTTCTTCTTCTTAACCTTCTTCTTCCTCTTCTTCTTCTTCTTCTTCTTCTTCTTCTTCTTCTTCTTCTTCTTCTTCTTCTTCTTCTTCTTCTTCTTCTTCATCATTTTTTTTTTGCATTAAGCATTAAAAAGGAATTCGGCACGTTGTGTTGTGGCTTACAGCTAGGCTGCGATACCTGTCCCTTGTCCACCACATTTCAGCACAATCCTAATTAGTCGCTTTTACGGCATACTTGTTAGCGAAAGTGGGTATAACCTCCCCCCCCCCTGCCCAACCCCGCCCCCCTCCCCCTACACAGGCCATACGAGAAACACATCCCCCCCCCCTCCCTCTCCTCGGGCTCCCAAGTAAAAATGTCTACGACATACCACGTCTACAAACACTTTCTAAAGAATAAAAACCAAAGAGCATAAACCACTTTCACACAAGACTTCATTTACTGAAAAGTTTGTCCTTCGTTTGTTTCAAAGATGTCAGGAAAAGCTAACGGTTTCGTTCAACAAACACCACTTAGAACCCTCATTGTTCAGCTCAGTTATAAATCCTCTGCTTTGTTTTGTCATGAAAAGACTATATTGTGCTCGTCAAGAGCAAAGCTAGTTACTTGCACATTTTTAGGCAGACTACTCCCATTTCTTCTATCTGCGGCTTTATTCTGTAGTGCAGGTCTGAAACATGGAACAGATCTTTCCAAACTTTGTGTCGCGACACTTTAGTGTGTCGGCTGCGTTGTGAAAGTGTGTGTTGCTTGTTGCTAGTGCTATTCAATCGCATAAAGCGGTGGAGCTTTCCAAACTGTCGCCTTTTTTTTTTAGTGCTATTCAGTTGGCAAACACACAAAACTCAAGATCTTAAATTCTTGTGTGATTCCAGTACTAACCTATGGATGCGAGAGCTGGAAATCAACGAAAACTCTAGACACAAAATTAGACAGTTTTGAAAATAAATGTCTTAGAAGAATACTAAATTTCAAATGGTCAGATTTCCAAACCAATACACAAATAAGGCAAGAATCCAGGCAAGAGTATGTGTCTAATTTTATACGAAAACGCCGCTGGAACTATGTCGGCCACGCCCTTAAAATGGATAAATCAAGACTTCCTTACCAAGCCCTCATTTGGACACCACAGGGGAAAAGATCTCGTGGAAGACCAAGGGAAATCCTACGTAGAACTATCATCAGGGAAGGCTCGCTCATGGGCCACTCAAACATCCAAGACCTACAACGGATTGCAACGAACCGCCATGCATGGAGAGTCATGACCTCTGCCCTATGTGCCGCACTCGACACAAGAGGAAAGACTAACTAACTAACTAACTAATTCAGTTGGCGTCTCTGTATGTATGTCTGTTTGCCTACATGCTAGTCTGTCTTTTTAGTTAAAAATATTACTGGCTCACAGGCTACCAAATTCAATAAACAGGTTTTTTTTTAAAGGTCTTCTTCATTTGAAAAGGCAACTGCCACGTCATTGCGCCCCCCCCCTCCCCATATGTCTATCCTCCACAGCCCTCCTATATGTCTATCCTCAACCGACCTCCTATATGTCTATCCTCCATCGTCCTCTTATATGTCTATCCTCCACCGCCTTCCTATATGTCTATCCTTCACAGTCCTCCTGTATGTCTATCCTCCACCGACCTCCTATATGTCTATCCTCCCCAGTCCTCCTTGTCGTGAGGTGAACAGCCAACCCTACACAATGGACGAGTCGTGAATTTGACTTCCCTCGTGCTCAGTCAAATTTCAAACTCAAACCCGTCCGGAAGGGTATATAGTCCCTTATATTGATATATACCTTTATCTGGTGAAATATTCATTTCTAGACCCTCTACTTGCTTTGATAAATCTTCATTTTCAAACTTGCAACTGTAGGTTGACGATTTCTGCTAATTTACTTAGAAATTCATGTAAACCGGTTTACCCCTTGGGCAGGAATACAGGGGACTTCTTTCCTAGAGACGCTAAGTTTGATTTTGAAAAAAGATTCTTTAGCCTGATCCCAAAGTGTCAAGACGTGAATACAGTCTTTGTAGAAATTTGCGCATTCAAAGTTCCAGTTCTATCTTGGAAGAATTCTTAAGCTTGTGATGATACCTCCTTAGAGATCAGGCAGACGAATCACAGTCCAGCCAACAACCACAAACCCATACCATTCTGTGTACCAAGCAGATCCAAAAGTCCTGTATACTGTGCCACTACCTCAACATGGCAAGAGCTTTTTTGTGAGTTCCAGGACCAGTGGACAATTGCAGACACGCATGTCATCAATCCAGAGAACCAGTCTTCAAGAGCTTTGTTGGGTTCTTAGGCATTTATTGTGTCATTACCTGTGAGACCGGCAGCGGGCATCACAGTCTCCAAGAGCTTTGTTGGGCTCTTGTGCATTTATTGTGTCATTACCAGATCAAGTTGAGGCACAACTACTGATTGAGTCAACTACAGTCGAATCACCATGGACTGAGGTTAGCATTGACCTACGAACTGGTCTAAGTGATCTTTTATTCACATTACATGCTCTTCTCCCACAGCACCTTATAAGTCCGATGATGAACTCTTGTACTTTCATGGAACAATATCTGGCTGCTTAAATATCTGTGTTGTGTCATTGATTCCTGAACTCCATTAACTAAACATTCATGAGAATCTATTCCTTATTATATGTAAATATTGTACTAAATTTTCATGGCTGACTTGGGTGTCCCTGTTTCACCATTCTAACTGTCTAGCTTTGATGTTTGTGTGAGTAATAAGTGTTATCTGTGTTAACATGGCTATGATAGTAGACTATCATAACCTGAGGGCTACCTTTTTATAGTAGTGGGGGTGTCCAGCCAAGTGTGCCTAGAAATATTATATATTTTGTAGTGCCAAAACTTGAGTTGCCCTACTCCTGAAATAAGTTGAGCGTATATTGGCCACGGGGCATCCCTTAGATTAATCCGAGCCAACGACTCAACATAATTATTTCAGAGTGCTGTTGGTTCTTAAGGAGAAATCCTTAAATCAGGCACGTGACAGGAGTGATATGTGACACTCCTATATGTCTATCCTCAACAGTCCACACATATTTCTATCCTCCACAGTGCCCCCTATATGTCTATCCTCCACAGCCCTCCTATGCGTCTATCCTCCACAGTGCCCCTAATATGTCTATCCTCCACAGTGCCCCCTATATGTCTATCCTCCACAGTACCCCCTATATGTCTATCCTCCATAGTCCTCACATATTTCTATCCTCCACAGTCTACCCTATATGTCTATCCTCAACAGCTCTCCTATACGTCATTCCTCCTCAGTTTACCCGCCCAGGCCTACCCTTCACATTTCAGCATCTACCTCTTTACTCTCTGTTTTCTTTGGGTTCCGGGCTACATTTTGACCAACCTTCCCCCTTCACA